>JAZKJV010006304.1:0-218529 GCA_037367405.1 Ottelia alismoides | reverse complement strand
TGGGACGGTTCAGGACCGTTCCTCCAATGCCCCCAAGGCAGACCGGGGCACGGTCGTTATTGACCGTTCCCGATTAAGTTATTATAAAAGGGGACGATATTCCACATAGCGTCTCCTGATATGTGGTATTGGGGACGGTTCTGTCCAACCGTCCCTAAAAGCTTTCATTAGGGAGGTCATAATATAACTGTCGCTAGTTGTCGTCTCCAAAGCTGTAACTTCCTGTAGATCTCCTTCAATATACCAGGGAAGGAATTTTCTGAGGAATCCTCATCAGGTCCGGATGAGGGTGATTTATATGAGTCAGCTCAGCTCAGATGTTCTTAAACCATATCTGAGCAAGCATCCGTGTGTCGACCCTCGTTGGACGATCCCTACACCTCACTATTGTTCATCTAAGGACGATTCCGATGGTGACACATATGTATATTATCCACCTCCTCGCTCCCGCAAACAGGTTCGTCATAAACCTTCTTGATCCTTGTATATTCTCACTCCTCCTTATATATATTTTCTTTCCCTCCCTCCCTAGTGATTCGAATCACTCACTCGGCTCCATTTCGTTTCATTTTATGTCTATACTTAGGATGACCAGATCCTAAGTATAGGGGGAGAGTGACCCGAGACTCTTCATCATTCTTTGTATATTCTCCAGATCTCATTGGTCCTTATACCTCATTCTACGTCCTATACTTAGGCTGACCAGAGCCTAAGTATAGGGGGGATTGTCCGTATTATATATATACTCATCCATTTCCCCTCTTGACCTCGTGCCCCCATTTTTTATCTTCCTCTACACTTAGGTTGCAAGAGCCTATAAAGGGCCGAACAACTTCTATATATTTTGTTATTTTAGCTCTCCTACACTTAGCATGAGCTATACCTTTTTCCTCGCTTTCGTGCTCTGAGGAGATAGCACATGCTAAGTATAGGGGGGCATGTACATATTACATATATACTTTCCCCATAGTTCGTACTTTCGCGTATTTTCGTATATATTATGCAATAATTACGGGGTGCGTAAAAAATTGAAAACAAAATGTAAAATACATGTATATTGTAATACTTGTAAAACTCTTGTAAAATTTCCTAAAAAAATTAAAAAAAATTGTAAATTATTGTATACTTGTATAATATTTGTATAATTTTTTATAACTATTGTATACCAAAAAAACAAAAAATATAGGCCTCTTATTTACTTTCCATATCATCCTCACATTAAAAAAAACTTGCGTGTCTTGCATTTCATAGCATGGCATCTGCATATCTAGCATATGCAGAGTGAAAAGTTAGTGGGTTCTGAACCAAGTTATGAATAGATGTTGAGGATGAATTTGATTTGATCTTAATCTACCTAATTCAGAGGAACCTTATAGGAACTGGAGTTAAGATTTTTCAGGTCAAGTGACTTAATTCCTTGAGTGTGCAAGTCTATGTTCACATGTCATCTTGATTGGTCTAAGTAGAATATTTCGTACACACGTACGATTCCTTTAAACAGTGACCTAACTTAGACAAGCACCATGCACGTAGCTCTTCATTGATGAGGTGGTGATGAGGTAGAATCCTTTAGCTTGGAGTAGCACACGGGTGGAAACATCTGTCCTCATCTAGGGGAGGGTAGTGCATCTCAACCTAGTCTGGTGGTATTAACATCTAAGGACGGGATGTTGTGGGTTGCAATAAAGCTTCAAAAGAGGGATCGTCGACTGGCTCGAGAAGAAAAACTCCTGATGTACATGTTGCACCTTTTATATATGTCAAAAAAAGGAAAAAAAGAAAAAAAATAGAGAGAACTCCAAAAAAAGTGGAGAGGCCTGATTGAAAATAAAATGCATGTCGGAGTCTGTATATTTGCAAGGCATCCTGCTTCAAAGACTCATACCATAGAAGCCTGCAGTTGGATGTCTTGGATACACTAGTCAAGCATCCTAGGATAGGTAGCTACACTGGCTACCGTCCATTCTTCTCTCCACCCCCTCTTCTTGAGCTGGTTGCACTTGAACTTAGAAGGGAATACCCCGCTCCTCGAGGAAAGAGTTACTAGATCGGGGAATTAGAGTTGCCTTGTTAGAGGAGGCTGTTCTTTGTCATTTCTGATGTGGAGAGCTATATTTCACATACACAGTATAAGTAAGATTCATAGTCATCAGAATTTACGTATGAGGATGTGTTCGGACCTGACTGTTGAGGCGTCTTCAATAGAAGACTTGTGTAACTTAAAGGCTGTTAGGTCTTAAATCCAGATCCCAATAAGGTTCTGACACATTATTAATCCAAAGATCGAGTCAAGCTCCATTTTCACCTTTTGTTCATGACCTTGGTATGAAACCCAAAATCATTTCACTTTTTGCATTTCATTTTAGTTACTTGGGGACGAGCAAGGTTTAAGTATGGGGGGTTGATGAATCTGTGATTCATCACTCTAAAAGTTGAAAATAGAGCTTTGTTCCTGAGTAATTAGTTGCATATTTCCACTTATATTACATAATTAGCATTCATGCATGCATAAATAATATATGCATTTTAGCATTCATATTTGCATTAAATAAGAAGCCCAATTCACTTATAAAAATCACCTGTAAATAACATATTTGTATATATTTTATACTAACTCCAAATCCAATAAATTCAACTCTACTGTGTATATCTTACTAACACTAATAAACAAAAAATATCAAAAAAATACTAACTTGTAAAATTGACCAATAAAACCCAAATCCGAGTTTGAGAATAGAACCTTAAAATGCGTATATCTCTCTCATATAGTGTCCGATTTAGGTTTTAAAGTAATATACATTCAAAGACCTTTAAAATGAGATCAATTTCATTAAAATCGGATATCGTGTGTTGTACATATCAGCATATCAACCTTTTTGCCCTTCTGTTTTATTCTTTTATTTTCTTAATTTTGAAAAATCCAAAAAATATATTAAATTTTATATATTCCGTTCATATTTTCTCTATTTTTATTTTGATTTTTCTCTTATCTAAAAATAACAAAAAAATGCAAAAGACAAAAATGCAGTATTTTATACCTATAAGATACCACCCAAAAATACACTTTGTATATATGACTTCTTTTTATTTTCAATCCTTTACAAAAGTTGTGGATCTCATCGAGATGAGCAACTTTCGTGTTGACTACTTTTTGATTTAACCCTTTTTGTTATTTCTTTTCGATTTTTACTTGTATTTAATTTTTGTATTTTCCGGGAGCGACACGTGGTCGCTCTTGGAGCCGCCACGTGTCACCCTATTTTTTATTATTTTCGGAATTTATTTTATTTTATTTATTATTATTATATTTAATTATTTATCTATATTTATTAATTTAATTTAACTTTATTTTCTCTTCATTAATTTTAGTAGCCTACTATATTACTTTTTATTATTATTTTATTTATTCCCCTTTTACCTCTTCTCCATTTACTTGTCCTCCACTCCAAGTCACCAACTTCTCATTTCATCCACTTTCTCCACTTCTTTTCTAAATCCCTCCTTCTTTTTATTCTCTTCCCCTCCATCATTTTTCATCATCCGTCGATTCGAGAGAAGAGAGGTCGAGCCCCTTTAACCTACAGGTGACGGCTGAAGGAGACAAGTTGAGCGACGACAACCTTTTAGGTGAGATCCACGGTAACATATTGTCGTGTCGCGAGCTTCCAAGTGGGCTCGCTTAGCTTCGAAGGATTCCACCATCCTTCTCGAGGCGACGATCGGAGTTGCAGCATATCTCCTCCAAATTGCGGCAAATCACAGGTAAGTAATCCTCATTTCCTTGTCATTTTATTTTATCTAACAAGTATTTTCCCTCTTGATTCATATCACAATCACTATCTTCATTCTTTTACCACAACCAAATCATAATCACCACACACAAACATCACTTCTCCATTGCATTTTATTTCCTGTTTACAAAAAAAATCACAAAAAAGTACAAAATATAATAAAAAAAGAACAAGAGCAGTTGTAGCCCCCTTCTTCCACGCCACCGACGGCCGTGCCAGCCGCGTGCTCGTCCGCCAGCTCCGCCGTGCTGCCTGTGCATCGTCGCACGCCCTCCTGTTGCGCACGCAGCAGCACCCTATCACCGGCCTCCCCTACTCCAGTTCGCGTGGCGACCAGCCCGGCACCACCGCTGCAGCATCTACCTTCAGCCGCGCGAGCATCGCCGCTCCACCCCCGTGTTTCCAATCGGCCCCTCCCGCACCGGCGCGCCTTGCGGTCGGCCCTCCATCAGACTCCTCGATGCCCCCCTACCCCCCACCCCCCGCCCCACGAAGGCCCTCCGCCACCGCAGCCACGCGGCCCTTCGCCCTCTCTCCAACAGCTTCACCCATGCGCTGCGCGACCCTGCAAGCCGCCCTCCTCTGCGCGCCACCACGACGCCGCCAGCGCTTCCCCCACACGCGTCCGGACCTCCGCAGGCCAAGCAGCCCCTCGCGTCACCCCCCACCGTCCACGTCCTGCGCTCCGTCGCAGCACCTCCCGCGACCGCGCGTGGCCGCCGTCAGACGACGCCCCTCATCCAGCGCTGCCCCACCGTCCGCCCGCTGTGCCCTAGGGCGTTTGGAGAAATGTGGGTTCCATTTTTGGAACCCACGATTGAAAGGTCCATTTTTTTTTATTTGTAAAAATTGCATGTTGGTTATTTCATGTTTATTTAATTACAGAAGCATCCATGTGCACAATTTACATTTTCAACTTCATTTTTTCTGTATTGCATAGACACCCCTGCATTCTCATATTAATTTGGACATTATTTTTACATCATTTTTTAATACAAAAATAGAATTTTGTTTGAAAATTAATTCTGTACATTTTGGTTATTTATTTAGATTTTTATGAAAACTGGGCAATTAATTAAAATTATTTTGGTGAAAATTTGGACATTTGACCTATTTCGTGGTTTGTGTTTCATATTTAATCAAGGGATTTTTACCCAGCAGACCCTATAATCTTTGCCAATGACCTTTACGACCTTTGAAACATTGATATTCCTCCCTCGACCCCGTAAACATGCTAACCCTTACCCTATAGACCCTATGGTTAACCCCCATCCATTTACCCGTTAAAACTAACCAGGTTCCGTTATGTTCTTTTACATTATACCCATTTTATTTATCAAATTTACATTCAATACCATTCCCCCTCTTCCTCCTCGTCTCTGTTTTCCACCCCCTCGCCCTCCCTGTCGTCCGCCTCCCCTCCCAGGCCTCCTCCCCGCCTCCTCGGCCCCCGTCTCCTCCCCATCGTCCGCCCTCCGCCCTCAAATAAAGTTAGATTAACTCAAGACTAACCCAAGCAATTGACTCAAATAAAGTTAAAATTAACGGCAGGGTCTGTGGAGTAAGACGGAGCAAGTTTACGGTGTCGAGGGAGGAATATCGATTTCAAAGGTCGTAGAGGTCATTAGCAAGGATTATAGGGTATGCTGGGTAAAAATCCCTTTAATCAAATATTGATCCAAAAAATGTGAAAAATCCAGATTAGATGCCTCTAGTTGTGCTTTAATTGCAATCCAAATTTCGTCGCTAATGGATGTGTCTTTTGCATAAAATAAATCATTTAGTGATTTCTGTAAATGATTTTTAATTAAATCCACAATAATATTTATACGAAATTCTAAGTCTCATGTGTTTATCATTAAAATATCTATTTGAGATAAATCTCTCTTTGGAAAATTTGATTTTGTGGATTTATTAGAAATTGAAAACTCGGTCACTATATTACTATTTAAAAAATCATAAAAAAAATTCATAATTTGTTAGAAAATTCCAAAAAAATAGTTTAGCTTCATTTCATCATATTTCACTTTCATTAATTTTTTCATAATTTTTGCATTTCCTTTGCACGAAAAATTGCATATAAATCCTAAAAAAGTTTGTGTTTTTCATTATTGCATTTTAACCCCAAAAATTCCAAAAAAAATATATATTGCATTCATCGTTGGATTAGGTTTATAGAAAAAAAACAAATTTGGCTGAATTTGGATTAATTTTGTATTAAAATTAATTTGGCTAAGTTGCATATTTTTTTAATAACCTAGTTCATCCAAGGTCGTGCATTTACACTTTTATCGCATAAAAAATACAAAAAAATCATGCTTGGAAAATCATAAGCTAATTTATCTAATCTGATCAGAAGTTGTTCCTTTTCCTCATTGAATCGACCCTGGGGCTTGCCCAGGTTAAAAAAATATCAAAATGCACATTAATTTAATTCGTTGATTCATCGATTCGTGCAGTTATTTTTTGATCGATCATGATTGCCCGACTACAACAAAAATGACACACACATACATTAAATTAAATTAAAAGGGTGATTTTCGGATACGTCAAATGGCTCCTGGAGCTGCCATGTGTCGCTTCCAGAAAATACAAAAATTAAATGCAAAGAAAATTCGAAAAGAAATAACAAAAGGGGGTTAGATTAAAAAGTAGTCAACATGAAAGTTGCTCGTCTCGACAATATCTGCAAATTTTGTGAAGGATCGAAAATCAAAAGAAGTCATATGTACAAAGTGTATTTTTGGGTGGTATCTTATAGGTATAAAATACCGCATTTTTGTCTTTTACAGTTTTTTTGTTATTTTTAAATAAGAGAAAAATCAAAATAAAAATAGAGAAAATATGAATGGAATATTTACAATTTAATATATTTTTTGGATTTTTAATAAATAATAAAATAAAAGGATAAAACACTAGGGCAAAAAGGTCAATATATACAATATAAAATAGGGGCTCAAAACCCAAGTTTCACATACGATCTCCGATTTTAATGAAATCGGTCTCATTTTGAAGGTCTTTGAATGTATATTACTTTAAAAGTTAGTAGACCTAAATCGAACACTATATGAGAGATATATACACATTTTAAGGTTCTTATTCTTAAACTTGGATTTGTGTTTTATTGGTCAATTTTACAAGTTGGTATTTTTTTGATATTTGTCCTTTATTAGTGTTAGTAAGATATACATAATAGAATTGAATTTATTGGATTTGGAGTTAGTATAAAATATATACAAATATGGTATTTACAGGTGATTTTTACAAGTGAATTGGGATTCTTATTTAATGCAAATATGAATGCTAAAATGCAGATATTATTTATGCATGCACGGATGCTAATTATGCAATATAAGTGGAAATATGCAGCTAATTACTCAGGAACAAAGCTCTATTTTCAACTTTTAGAGTGATGAATCACAAATTCATCACTTATGCAATTTTCTCTTTTTTTACTTTATATTCTGTGATATTTGCATTTTATTTGTTTAAGTTTTTTAAATGCACTTCAGTCCTCTGGGGATGTTTCTGTAATTTCTTGAAGTTTATTTATTTTCCTTGATAAATTTCACTTATGTCCAATATTTTTATTTGATTTCAATCACGCTCTTAACTTTCTATTTATTAGCATTCAAGGCCCTAGTTTCTTATAAAATCACACAAATGTCCCTGACACTTCTAAAAATCACCAAAAATAGTAGAATATGAAAAATTCTCGAAATAATATTGTGTGATCCTTATGATGTCTAGAACCTACTGATAAAGATTTCAACACATTTAAGGTCCCGAAAACAAAAATAAAAACAGGACTCGAGTTGAGTCAATAAAGTCAAAAATACCTTTGTAAATAGGATAAAAAATTCACGTAAAAATATTCGAGTCTCTGTGGATCGATCATCTACTTGCCCTAGGCATATTTTAATAAAAATATTGGCTTGTAGTTGTAAAATTTTATCCGAATATCTCGATTTTCATGTATGTACGCAACAACAGTAAAAATCACTTCTTTGTGCATGGAAAAGTGCACTTTCAGTATTCATCATGCTTGACTCTAAAAGCCCGCTTGTTCCCGAAAGCCCTTCTACCTTTAGGCAACATCACGAGCTCGAATGTATGCTTGTCATGAAGAGACCCCACCTCTTCTTTTATGGCTTCTACCCACTTCTCTTTGTTTGCATCCTGCAGAGCATCATCATAGCATTCATGCTTCCGCAATCTGTCAGCAAGATGTATTCTTGTGCAGAATATCTGATGGAGGTACGCCTCTACCTCATGGGTCTTTACTATGGTAGTGCATCTGAAGAAGACCCCTCAATAACATCGATATCATCATTTACATCATCAATATGAGTCAAGGTCTCGGGCACATCCTCCTCTTCTCAGCATCTTGCAACTGCTCAGATGCATCACCTGACACTACAGGAAGAGCCACTCTGCGAAGGAACCGAGTCCACATGATCTGGTTGGTAGCTGCTTGAGGGAGAATCATTTGCAACTTTCTTGATGTCTTCGATGGTTTGGTCTTCATAGAGGATCACATTCCTACTTCTCACAAGCTTCTTATCTACAAGACCATACAACATGTAGCCAAGCTCATCTTAGCCATATCCCAAAAAATGCACTGCTTTATTTGTATGCCCAACTTGGACCTTTCATCCATGGGTATATGCATAAATGCCCTGCATCCAAAAAACATGTAAATGGTTGTATGAGACATCATTTTCATGCCATATCTTGTTAAGAACTTCACCATACAAAGGAACACGTGGAAAGATATTAATAAAATGAGTTGCATAAAAAATAGCTTTGCACCAAAATGCATTAGGAAACTTGGCCTCGGAAACGAGACATTTAACTATCCCCATCAAGGTTTCGTTTATTCTCTCTGCTAATCCATTCAACTGTGGCATTTTAGGAAGAGTCTTCTAGTGCATAATATCACGAGACATGCATTACTCATCAAATGGCCCAATATACTTACTACCATTGTCACTGCAAATGCACTTTAATTTCTTCTAAGATTGTCGCTACATTAACGCATGAAAATCCTTGGAATCTCCAAGGACTTGGTCCTTCCTCGTCAAGGCATAGACCCAGATCCTCTTGGAAAAATCATCAATAAATGCAATAAAAATACGTTGCACTGCCAAGAGAACTTACTTTCAATGGACCACAGACATCTTTGTGAACAAGCTCCAATATCTACATCTTCCATGATGGTGGATGGCTCTTAAAGAAGACCCGTCTGCTTCCCAGCTAAGCAATGTGTAACTCTTTAACTTATCTTTCTTCACATCTGCTAGCATGTTCTTCTTCTCTAAGCAATGCAACCCCTTCTCGCTCATGTGGCCTAATCTTTAATGCCACAACTCAATGGAACCGACATCTCGAGTCACAGGAAATTGACGCATTCATTGTGTAGAGGAACAAAGTATCTGAAATTGATCCATTCTTCCACGATTAGAAATATGATCGTTGATTTGAGGGGCTCAAGCAAGTTGCACTTCTTATCACGAGCAATAACTAAGGATCCCTGGGAAAGCTTCCATTTCCCGCTACCAAATGTATTTTGGTATCCTTCATCATGAAGTTTCCTTACATGAATGAGGTTCATGTGCATATTTGGTGCACATCTCACATCTTTGAGCATCAACATGCTCCATTGGTAATTTGTAGCATAACATTGTCAATGCCAACAATTTGAGACAAAGAATCATAGCCCATATTCTTCAATGAACCAAAATCTTTAGATGTATATGAAGAAAAGAAATATCTATGCAAGATGACATGGAGAATTAAGCCACTATCAACAAACGAAGTAGTACCATCATGAATGTCATTCACCATCTCCTCGTTACAAACAATGAGGAGCTCATGGTGGACAGTTGCAATAATATTTTCATTCTTCTTTTTCTTGCATGATTCCTCCATTTATGTTATCTTTCTTGAGTTGAAAGCAATGCTTCTTTATGTGCCCTTTATTTCTACAATAGTAGCACTCAATGTTTTTGTATTTGGATCTTGATTTGTTTTTTGTACCGTCCATGTCCTTGTCATTCTTGAATCTACTCCTCCCCCTATTGTATGTAATTGGAACTTATGTGTGTGAACAACTACCTTGAGATTTCCTTTGCATCTCCTCATTGAGAATACAGTTCTAGTTCCACTGCTAGAGGAGTGGTGGTAAATGCTAGTTTTACAAATAATGGCGAGATAAAAAATTGAACAAACAACAAGTACAATCCAAAAACATAAATCAAACTAGACAAGCAACCACTTGCATGGTGATGTTAATGTGGAAACCCACGATAAAAAACATGACCTAAATACTTGGTTTAGGAATCCCAATCAGCCATGCTAAGCAACTTATCCACTATATTGAGTTATTTTCCACGAATAGCTCAGCAATTTGTATATGTGATTGGATCGCATACCAACGACTGTCACACTTTGGATGACACACCATCATTTTCTAAAACTATTACACTACTCTTACTATGGATCAAACACCAAAGACATCAACCTTGGATAATAAACCAAATTTCATGCATGCTTGAATCAAATACCAAGTCACCTGCACAATTGGATCAAACACCAAGGTAACTACAAAATTTTGATCAAACACCAAGTTCCCGCAAGAATAGATGTTAAGAGAGATACAAATACAAATATTTTTTCTCTTTGTTAAGCTGCATATATGGTATGATGTGAAGATACACATACATACATCAATAACAAGCACATTGGTAATAAGATAAGAACTCAACTAAGGAGATAGTTTACATAGAAACTGGTCGCGATTGGAGTTGAATTTCCAACTATATCGAGTCCTAGAGAGTTTGGATCTTAGAGGACAATAGAAGCTTTGATATACAATTGCAGAAGTAGTTGTTGCACTCGAGGTTTAGAATGCCAAAATGTTCTTCTCAAGAATTCAAAATACATGCATATGTAATGTGCAACAACTTGTGTTTTTATCTTGAGAGAATGAGGCTTTATATATATTAAACACGTCTCGGAAAATGAAACTGACCGATCACTCGAAAAAAATGATCCATCATCATAGTGATTTTCATCAATCGTGTCACAAGTAACGATGGATCAGTTTCTGTTCATTGAAGGCTTCTTTTGAATTAAGAATAAACAATAATCAAAGTTGATTGGTCAATGACCAAATTTGATCGATCAATACGTGATCGCTCAGATTAGGAGTTAGCCAATCGTGTTAATAATAATATCAAAGTTGATTGACGAGTACAGTAGTCTTACAAGTACAAAATACAAAAGACCGAACAAAGACAAGCTGATATTTTATCTTCGTTCGAGATGAGATGCTTGAACTTAATTTTTAGATATCCTACAAGTTGCAAAGATACAATACACATGCGCTTAATGGGGTATGTGTGCCACTGTTATAAAACGATCATGTGGATGCAATTTTCCAATATTTATCCCATTTTCAATGATGACAAAATACTTTATGAAGAATATTTTGAAAAAACTATTTGAATCCATTTTCCTTCACTAAGAAACTTAAACAAGTTATCTTTTTAAGCAAATCCCCCCCCCCCATCGACGTGATGTATTACTTTAAATAAGTTTAAGTAGTCAATCTTTGTATTCTTCAAACTACTTAACCTTCATCTCCCTCGTTTGTTATCAAGGAAAATAAGCGAGAATATCAAAGGAAAAAGTGGAGATAACAATATAACCAAACCAATATAAAGCTTAGAATCAAAACATGAAAAGGCAAGATGGATGTTGATGTCAAGTAGACATCTACCATGTTCCAACATGTTGCAAAATTAATTTTGAAAAACAACTAGAAAACTAGATGGCTGGAGGAGGACTAGTTGAGATCACGGAACTGGTTGTGGTCGCTATCTTTCAGTCCTTGAGCAGAAATGGGAGGATGACATCTTTCTCTTTAAGGAGGATCGATGAGCCGATGCATCATCTCGATATTATGACTGCTATATCATTTATAGGAGAAAGAGCCATTACTTTCCAGTTCTTCTACTAATACAATAGGAGTCTTCCTATGAGAAGAGCTCGGAGCGGTCTGAGTAGTGCGGCGGCTTGGATGGTTCAGTGCTCGGGTAAGAGGGGGTGAAGGAAAAGGAGGAGGATGACTTATTCTTTGAATGAATCGTGGAGTTGAAAAGGGCATCATCTTGAGTGTTGAAGAAGGAGATGTTCTCATCCATTGAGCCATGTGAATGTGATGGTTCATCATCAACTTGGCATTCTCTTGGACCTTGTTGTAGAGGAGAGAGGATTCGTCAATAATGGCTTGATGAATAAAGGACTCATTCGCTCCAAGGTTGTTTGTCTTGATAAGTCCATGTTTTTATCAAAGAAAGAGAGCTTGGGTCTCACACAATAGCATGTACATGACAGCGAAAATGGGGGGGGGGGGGGGGGGGGGGGAGGATAAGAGACTTGCATGATAAGTTGGCAGTGGAAACGGAGTGTTGTCCTCATTTTCACGCATAAAGTGCATGGATTCATCGTCTAATGGCCGGACTCTTTTAACCATGGAGGGTCACCGGGGTAGGCGATGATGAAGTGGCGAGAGATATGGATATATTAAAGCACAAGGAAAGGTGGTAGACTGGAGGTATGACGAGAAAAGAGAGGAAGTAGTGGTTCCAGTTCAAGGAATGACAATATGTGAAAGTGTGGATAAAAACCAATTTATCATGGGTGAAATGATGATGAACTTGTTTCTAAAATTCCATGAGAAATTGTGGTTAAAGAATCTTGAGAGGGGCTTGAATGACGGGGAGACGAGAGTCTTGTAGGTTGTAAGGACCCGGATAGCGAGTAAATCTTCATGCCAATTGTTAGGAGGCATTCAAGTCAAAAGATCACCGATGATGATAATTGCATTCATAACAAAGGTCATATTTCTGCATGATTTTGTGGAGGAAATAATCCAGCTAGAGAGTCACCAATATCGACTAATCTATCGTAGAATTCCACCACGACAATGTGTGAAATGTATTTGGTGCCAGAACCCATCGAACCGAGGATAGAATAAATAAAGAGTAGATACAGTTTTGGATAAAGGGGCCTTTTGTAATGATTAAGGGGGAAGGGAGGGGTTGAACCCTGCTCTTTGGAGTGGGAGCCCATTACTTCTACCACCAGACCATAAGACGGATTCTTGGTGAAAGAAGATGTGCAACGAGGGGAACTTATTTATGGAAGCTTCTCAGGGAAGAGGGTGACATGTAGATAAATAAAGGTGTGAGCAGTGGAGGAGATGGTGATGTGTTGTAGAGGACTGGGGACAGGATGACATGGCCTTAGTAAAATCCGATTTTCTGAGGGTCGCGGTGCAATGAAATTTTAGGTTGGAAAGAGGGATTAGGATATGCATTTTGGGCCGTGGGCGCATAGAATAGAAAAGAAGTGAAAAAGAAGGTGAATGCATTTGTTGGAATGTGTTGATGGAGTAAACATTCCATCTTCCCTTTAGAATAAGGCAGTGACATGAACACCAACACGCGGTTAATCCCATTAAAATTTACGTCTTCACCTCTTGCATTTTGAAGGAATGGGATGTTTCTAAAATCATAAGAGCAAACACGTCCATGTGTTATTCATCTTTACCTTTATGTATACCCCACTAAATATTTTAGTCCTTAAATGAAAATAATTAAACACACATTATCTGCATGGACGAAGTCAGGATCCTTGGCCGGGGGTGCTAAATATACTTAAAAGGTAATTTTTTATAGATAGAGGTTTTTTCACTTGAAATTACGAAAGCAGTTATTTTAACTGGAAATCATGTCATTATGATAAAGCGACAAAAGTTTTTGAACAAATCACGTCATTTATAAAAAAACAGACAAAAAAACTTAGAATAAAATAAATGATAACCTTTTACTAGTTAGTTATGATTTTTTTGAGAGTATCAAATCAAATCATTTATTATACATTTAAACCTTTAAATTATTATGAAATATACATACCATAGTTAAAGGTATAATTGCCTTGTTTAAATCGATAATCAATATCCGATCAATACTTTTACTTTTAGGGATTTTTACACCCATAACCCTGAGTAATTTCGCAATAGCATTCATAACCCTACATAATCGTGAATTACGTGAGAAACCCTGGATGGTCACTCCGTCTCACACTTATGACCCTCTGTTAATTTTCTCCTTAACCTAACCATATCATTGGCCAACCCTTAGTCAATCCAACGGCTGCTAAAAAATGTAAAAAAATGAAAATATCTTCATCCTCCATCTGCTTGCAGCGTAGCGACCCCCTCCCCTTCTTCCTCCTTCATCCCTCCGCTTGCAGCCACCCCCTCCACCGCCTCTTCGCCCACAACTACACCCTCCTCCCCTCCGCCGGCAGGCACCCCATCCCCTCCCTGCCACCTGCAAGGCCCCAAAGCCTTGCCCTTCTCCTCCTCACCGTCCCGCATGCATCCTCGACCTCTAGCCCGCCTGCAAGCCCCCTCCTTTCCAGTCCTCAACAGGAGCCCTGCGTGAGTTTGCAAGCTCGCTCCTCTTCAAGCCTCGACAATCCCAAAAGCCACTTTCCTACCTCCCCAAGCTCCCGAAGTCCTAATGACCCCAGGAGACCTGCGCGCCCCATCTTCCGCAAGACCCCTTCTCCTAAAGCCCTGATGACCCCAGGGCCCCGCGCACCCCCTTCTCTCGAAGCTCCCTTCTCCCGAAGTCCTGATGACCCTCCCGAAGCCTTGATGACCCCAAGAGCCCCACACGCCCCTTTCTTTCGAAGCCCCCTTCTCTCGAAGTCCTGATGACCCCTTCTCCCGAAGTCTTGATGACCCCTTCTCCCGAAGCCCTGATGATCCCAGGAGACCCGTGCACCCCATCTTCCCCAAGCCCCAACGCCCCCAGGAGCCATCCTCGTACCTCCCCAAGCTCTATGACCCCAGAAGCCACCCCCACCCCCGATGCGCCTGCGAGCCCCCTCCTCCCAATCCTCGACTACCCCAGGGGCCCCGCGCGAGTCTGCGAGCAGCGAGCAGCCATTAGCTTTGGGGCTCAGCAGGAGCATGCGGCTTCGACATAGGAGCATGGGGTTTGGCAGGAGCATGTGGGTTCAGTAGAGGAGGGCTTCGACAGGAGCATGGGGTTCAACAGAGGAGAATGAAGGCAGAGGATGACTTCTGCGGGCGAGGAGCAGCCAACAGCTTTGGGGTTCGGCAGGAGCATGCGGGTTCAGCAGAGGAGGGCTTCGGCAGGAGCATGGGGTTTTGCGGGCAGAGGAGGGCTTCAGCAGGAGCTCGATCGGCGAGTGGGGTGACGGGGGTCTTCGGGAAAGGTCAGGACAGGGGAAGCTCGGCCCGCAGGGGGGCTTGGGGACAGGGGAAGCTCGACCCTGGGGGGGCAGGGGAAGCTCGGCTCGCTGGGGGTGTTTCGAGAGAAGCTGGGGATGGCAGGCTTCGAGGCAGGACAGGGAGAAGCTCGACGGTGATCGGTTGTAGAGGTGCTCGGCGGTGGGGAGGGATGCATGGCCTGGAGGAGCTCGATGCATGGCCTGGAGGAGGAGGAGGTGCTGGTCGGCAGGGGGAGAGGAGAAGGATGGCATGTTTTGTAAATAAGAATGGATATTAGGGACAATTTTGTATTTTTTAACGGAAACCGTCATATATAACGGCCATCCCAAACGGAACATGACACAGGGTTATGTCATGTAAGAGTTAAGCATTACTCAGGGTTTCTCATGTAATTCGCGATTATGCAAGGTTATGAATGTTATTGCGAAATTACTCAGGGTTATGGGTGTAAAAATCCCTTACTTTTATAAGGCTTCATAAGAACTTGATTGAAATAGGTATATAATTTTTTATAACAATGACAACAAATAATAGTTTCGACATTTACATCATTGGTAAAGTAACAAAAAATATATACCATTTATCATTATTTTCAAAAATAATTAGAAAATTTCTTAACACACCGAAAGTTTTGTTTCTAAAAAACAGTAAGCACCTTATCAAAATCGAATGACATCATGCTTTTTGTTACAAGGGGTCTACAAAGTTAGATTGATTTTCAAATAAACTATATGGAAGTCTTCAACAAAATTTGGGATTAATGTCAGAAAGTGGCCGATTTCTACCCGATCAAACAAAAAACATCACAAATCCCATAATGCAAGGCATCCATTTTCGTCCTATTTTTTTAATTTGTCCTTCTTGACCACACTGATTACTTTTTTTATTTTCAATCTGCATTTTTTTTTTCATTTTTTGAAGTTTTAGATTTCAAAGTGACATGTTACAATACCAATTCCTAAATCTAAATCATAGATTCTTTATGGGGAATATCAAACAGAGCAAGGTACCTCCACTTTATATATGACTTTACGATTATCAAATCAAGGTGCTCATAGTTGAAGCATATTTTAGCATGAAACATAAGAAAAGTAATTTGGAACGATATGTGAACAATTAGAGCAACTATAATGGAGAGAACCAACTTCAAAATTTCATATTCTTTAAGTAAGAGAATGAAATCTATGTAACAAAATAGTTTCAATGATAAACTTTATAAGTTTGACATAAATATCAACTGGTACCTGGATTGAGAAACAAGAATTGGTGTTGGTTATTCCTTTTCCAAGTTAACGCCACTCCAAGAATTAGGGGGAGACATGGACGAGAGAAGAGATATTATGGAGAGAGGAAAAACATGGATGTTATTTATAACGGTAATTTATAAAGAGGAAAGGGAGCCCACTTTGTAAAGTAGGTAACCTTACCTACTTTAACATTCCATTTTTGCAATTTTTTTATTTTTTTAAAAATATCACCGTGGATTTTCATAACTATATCCCTCTAATATGTCATTCAATTTTCGTCAGAAACAAAGGCTACTACGGCGTCCATCTAGAACAGGTAAAATACAACAAATTTGTGACCGTTAAAAAATGATTGTCTGAATGGAGGACGTAGGAGTCTCTGTTTCTGAAGAAATTTGAATGACATATTAGAGAGATATAATTATGAAAATCGATGGTGGTATTTTTCAAAAAAATAAAAAATTTACAAAAAAATGAAATGTGAAGTAGGTAAGTTACCTACTTCACAAAGTAGACTCCCTTTCCTCATTTATAAATTGGAGTTGCATTTTTTTTCAATACTTAATATCGGAGACGACTGACGAGTTACACACTATCCTTCTTTCTACTAATACCATATACATAAGTTTTCTTGACCAAATGCAAGAAGACCGGTGGAACATCATTCCATTGTTCCCCTCCCGCTACTTTATAAAACAACCATGCAACCCAAGCAATGAATGATATCTATTAAGTTCACGTCAAAGTACATGGAAATAATCCTAACACCACACAATAGCTTATTAAATCCTGAGCATGAAGACCAAAGGGAGCATTTGCTTGCATTTTCTACTCCCCCAAGGACAGTTAACCTAGGATGCTACGCAATCGATAATGTTTCACCCACCATGTTTAAGATTTCACATCGAATTCAAAGTTACGATATATATCAAATTCATCTAACGTTTTTCCAGAACCCCAACCGCTTAAAACACTAAGATCTTGTTCGGTAGGGAAAACCCACCCTTACTCTCACTTGTGGAGCCCACTCCTCTCTTTTTTATATATTAAATAAATCATTTCTCTTTCATCCATTCAATCAAAAAATAATATATTATACCATCATTTCATCTAAAAATTACAGATACTCAACTTCTACTCACTTTTCCAAACTTCAATACAATCACATTATAATAATTGTTTACTTTTTAAAACTTCAATACAATCACATCCCAATAAATCCACTCAACATCTAACCTTTTATCCAAACACCTTATCCACCTCCAGTTTAATCCGGACTAACCCAACAACCAAACGCACCTTAACAGTGACAAATCCAGCAACACTTCGTAGAAGAAAGGATGCACATACTTGTAACGGACACACCGCACCATTCTCTTACAAGGGGCTACCTTTCGTTGGATGGACCCAGTCGATCTTGAACGGACGATTATGATCCCTTCGGACCTGGGCAGGTATGATCATGGAAGGCCGTATCAATATTGATATCGTATCGGTCCGCTTGGAATTGGACATATCGAGATATATCGACGATATCGGTGGAAATGTCGAAAATGGCTCAAAAAAGCCAATTTTTTGCCATTTTTCATAAATTAAGATCATCCAAGATATTAGAACAATAAATAACCTACAAATACACACTTATATCACACATGTCGGTCATTTATAGACTATATATCGCACATATCGGTATCGCTGGTATCACACATATCGGTCATGTCGATGTTAATCACTTAATGTTGATTCCTGACTTATGAATATTGGCAATGGATTCCATTCAAGTTATTATAAGTTTATAACATGAAATACTAGAAATATGCACCTCATAAGTCATAACACACATAGATAATTTTATGAGGACTATGGTCCTTAAACTCTACATATCAGTCATATCGATGGGAATATATAACGAGACAATCATTGTTTGGCAATTGGCATAAAGATTTATGATTTATCTATGTAAAAGCTACAAGTACAACAACAAATGACAAATATCCAAATCAAGTTGACAATGTAAAATGAGATGACATAGGCTAAAACCAAGAGTTTCGCGGTGGATCTAAATTGCTTCCCTTCCTTGTTATCTCTCATAACGCATCGCAGATTCAATGAACTCGCAGTAGTTCTCCCATGTCATGTACGAGTACATGGCCTTGTAATCCATCACATACTGCATGTATTGGTGGTCATCGATGCCTATGAGTATCCCGATACGAGGATAAGCAGCACTAGATCCAGTATCACAAGTGGCACGAGGAGGCCGCGAACTACTAGCTTGATATCCTCGGACGACGACGACGGAGTAGGAGAAGATGTTTGCGGAGGAGGAGGACCTGGAGGAGGAGCGAAATAATCTGGGAAGAAACCGAAACTGTCATCACCGAAGAAGCTGTCCCGGCTGAGCTGGGTCTGCTCGGGTTGGCTACCTTGGTAGTTCTCCTCACCGTTGTAGCTGTTGTATCCTCCATACCCATTGTTATAGTTGTTGTATCCATAAGATGGAGGAGTATACGCCTGAGGAGGAGGATGTCCAGGCGGAGGAGCAGGAAAATATTCAGGGAAGACCCAAATGTTCTCTCGTCTTGGGAATGGGAGGATCCATATCCACGATATGGGCTATCAATGTCCATGCAACTCAACGAACCTACAGATGATATCAAATTTGACATGTAGCTATTTGTAGGATGATGGCCACGTCATCCATATGCATCGTAATCCATAGGTCTTGGACTCGGACTTGGGACAAACTGCCCATGTATGTTTTCATGTCGTCCCCTGTATTCCTGCTCTGACTCGAATCTTCTATCATCACGTGGTCCATGACCACCTGACCCCCCTGAAAATGTCTCCACGTCACCTGATCCACCACGGCCAGCAACATCATCATCATCATCATCATCATCATCACTCCCACTGTCATCTTTTGATTTGGATTTGGATTTCGATCCGGTAGAGAGGATGTCGTCCACGATCGCATCAAGTTCCACCCCTCCAAGAGGGTCCGTGATTCGCCCAGATCTGGTCATTTAGTCACCCAGATCTAGGGATGAGCATGGGCCGGGCCTGGGCCGGACCATACAAGGCCCAGGCCCAGGCCCATTTATAATTATGGGCTTTGGGTCGGGCTTGGGGCCCATTAATTTTTTTTGAAGGCCCAAGCCCAAGCCCAGCCCATTTGTTATGGGTCGGGCCTGGGCCGGGCCGGCCCATGGGCCATAATATCTCAAAAATAAATAGGTCTTATATAGACCCAGAACTTATGAGGCTAGACTTGGCGGGCGCATATACTTGGCGCACCGTCGTTTGATTATTTTTATTGTAATCTTCATTATGAACATGTCCAAATAATAGAGAGTTTGATAGTTATCCTATTTTTTGGATGGATTTGATCTTATGTATGATTTTATAGTACCTAATGGAAAGAATGTCATAGAGATATTATATGAACATGTCCAAATAATAAAGTAGAAGCAATCAACAAGGCTGTTGGTATGCAAGAATAGTAAACAAACAGATTGAAAAATGTACCTCAAGGCTGAAGTGGATTAATCCGTCGTCAACGCCCTTGTTAAATGCAGATTTATATATCAAAGTAAGAGATGAAAGTCTGGAGACCTATGTCGAATCCAATTTCTGCAATGAAGAAATAATTTCCAATCAATATGTGTTTTACCGAGATGAACTAATGTGAAGATATCATAAGAATGACCTGAAAAATAGATTCCTTGAGAAGTAAACATCTCGATCTTCCCGCTCCTTCATGTCAGGTACCTACAAGGCTAAAGCCTACAAATACAACTCAATCTTTGACGAAGGTGCACTTCGTCATTCGAAGATGCAAATAATGAAAAACAATAAAACATTTCAAACAATAAAATAAGGATCCCATAGTTCATATTTTATAAAAACAGTAATGAAAAAACTTCCAAATTGCGCATTGTTCATAAAAACTTTAAGAAGGAACAAAATAGATGTTTCACAAAATCCTCAGAAAGATGAAGTGAGCTTTTCACACAATGATTCCACAATTTCCACTTTCCACCTGTTAGAATATTTTAAGAAATGTTAGATAATAAATAGTGATACCACTAAAACTTGTAAATATTTATTAACATCAAACCAAATGGAATTTACCTGGCATAATCGGACTTGCTTATCAAATTTGTTGACAAAGTAGTTGGAAGGTTCATTGCATCTTGGATCTAAAATAAAGATAAATGTTTAATAGATATAGTACAATGGTAATAGAGAATATTGATTGAATTTTAAGTAGATACTAACCAAATTGATTCTCTTGTAACTCCTCCTCGTCATCTCCTTCATACTCTGAGTTCTCGGTCTCATTCGCACGGATCCAGTCTCCTGCGCAAATCAATGCCTCCACAGTTTTCGGATTAAGTCGACTACGATATGTATCAAGAACTCTACCGCCCGTACTGAAAGCACTCTCAGAAGCCACAGTGGACACAAGTATTGCAAGAATGTCACGAGCCATAGCGGATAGGATGTGATACTTGCTCTTGTTCAATTCCCACCACCTCAGGACATCAAAGTTGTCACCCTGCTCATTGTCTGCGGAATGATCATCTAAATAGATTTCAACCTCTGATTTTCCCGTATCACAAGAGCCACTCACTTTTTTCTGTTTAAAGAACTTGTCTAGCATTGCCCTGTTTCTCATTGTTGGACATAATACATCTTCTTGACTGGATTTTGATGTGGACATTTTGTGCGAAACACTTGCCATGTACTTAGAAGATTATTAATCAAATAAGGCATAGAAAGTTTGACTAACCCGTTCGACATATTGCGCGGCTTCATCCCCGGGGTTAAGTTCTGAATAAGCAAATCTTATGAGGTCAAACTTGTAACGTGGATCCAAAATTGATGCCAATGCTAGAGGCAAAACAGTTTCTCTCTCCCTCCAATATTTATCAAAATTCGCGTACATATTTGAAGCCATATTTCTGATAGCTACATCATCATGATTCAGAATAGTTTGGAGATGCTTCTCAATCTCAAAAATCATAACAAAGAATAAATTCGCAGTTGAATATTTCTGTCCAGAGAATACCTTGGTGGCAACATAAAAGTTCTCCAAGATACCACTGACCATCTCAGCCTTTTTCCAATCACTCGCAGAAGGTGTGTCTGATAAATGGAAATCACGCCCCAAACGATTGAAAATCTTTTGATATTTGATAGCAGACTCAAGCATTAAAAAGGTAGAGTTCCATCTAGTGCTGACGTCAAGCCTCAAACCTGTTGTAATCTCAATCTGTTCTTGTTTGGCAAGGTCTTTAAAATCCTGCAATCTCCTAGTGGAATACTTCACATATTTAACAAGATTGCGGATTTTGGTGATTATTTCTTTGATATCAGAAAGTCCATCTGAACTACAAGATTCAAGATGTGTGCCCAACAACGAACGTGGAAAAAGCGTCCACCCAAGAGTAGTGTTTCCTTCTGAGATAACTGGTCAACTAAATTCCGTACAACAACATCATTAGTTGACGCATTGTCAACTGTGATGGTACATATATTCGGCATATTCCACTCTCTCAGGTGATTGACAATCATATCCGCAATATTCTCCCATGTATGACGTGTGTAAATGACACAAAAGCACAAAAACTTCTTTTGTAGCTTCCAATTGTTGTCAATATAATGTGCAGTAACAACCATGTAACCTAAATTCTGAATTGATGTCCACATGTCAGTTGTGAGGGAAATTCTGCCAACCGATTTCAATGTCGTCTTCATTTTAGTTTTTCACTCTCATACAATTTTATGCAATCTCTTTGAAGAGTAAATCTGGACATAAACTTGTACTTGGGCTGAAGATTGGATACAAAAGTTTGAAACTTTGGGTTATCAATAACCGTAAAGGGCAATTCACTAGATATAATCCACCTCGTGAAATCATCCCTACTTCTATCTAGTTCAAACTTCCATGTGCAGATGGTGGCACTTCCTTGATCAGAATTGACAACGTTCAAAAGAGACTTGGACTTTAAATGTTTGTTATAATATGGACAAACAAGGTTCAAATGACGATCGATGTGGCTTGTCCCACCTTTTGTCCCGCAAGATAATTGTGCCTTACAATAATTACACTTGCACATATCTCATCCATTTAGCATCCCGACTCTTGTGACATGCTTCCAAACCCATGATTTTAACTGTCTTCCACGTTTCTTCTTTGTCAAAACCTCATTAAGTTCTGAAGGTTCCCCCAAATGAGTCGTTGGAGGATTCTCTTCAACTAGATCTTGCATCTCTTGATTATTGTCTGACATCTAAAGTTAAATACCAAGTTAGATTTTACTTTCCAAATTGATTTCTAAGAACTTTTTTCGCTATTGTCATCCTTACTAAAAACTTAACACTAATGCCATTATACAATTCACTTACAACAAATGAATGTAAAATAAATCATACTATTATGACCGTAAAGGCCAATTGAAAACGAAGAACTATCCTTACAATGGGGAGACGACGAGACGCATCACGCGGGTGTTCCTGCACTCTGGGGAGCCCTCGATTCCTCAACCAGCCGCACGGGGGGAAGGTACGGCCTGAACGGCTAGCCGCAGCCACCAGTCCCGCAGGTCAGGTGTGCGAGGACCGGGGGAGGTAGCTGCAGCCCACAGGTGTTCTCGAGAGCCACCAGTCACCAAATGGGGGAGCCGAGGCAATGGGGGAGCCCGCAGGTGTTCTCACCAGCCACCAATGGCAATGGGGGAGTCGGGGCCTGAGCGGGAGGCTTGGGCGCGGGAGGAGGGGGGCGCGAGGCTGAGCGGGCGGGGAGGGAGGCGACGCCGGAGCGGAGCGGCCGGGGTTGGCGCAGGACGGCGCTCCCACTTAGCCGTCGGGGCCTCCAGGGAGGGGGGGTTCCCAGTGAGAGGCTTGGGCGCGGGAGGGGGGAGACGCGAGCGGCGAGGCTGAGCGAGGTGGGGAGGAGGGTTGCGGCAGGCGGCGCGGGTCGCGGCTGGGAGCCTGGGAGGGAAAGAGGGAAGCGCGTGGGAGCCCTAGTCGCGGGTCGCGGGTGGGAGGGAGCACTGGGAGGGAAAGATCGAAAGAGGGAAGGGAAGTGGGAGGCCCCAGCGGCTAAATGTTGGATTTTTACTGACTAAGGCCCGCCAAACCACATTTCGGGCCGATATATGGGCTACTAAGTGGGCTTCGTGGGCCGGGCTGATGGGCCTATCTACGGGTCGTTATGTGGGTCGGGCTAACGGGCTAACGGGCTGGGCTAGGCTAGGCTGAGCCTGGCCCAATTATTAAATGGGCTTAAATCTTCGGCCCAAGCCCGGCCCATACATAATTCGGGCTCGGGTTGGGCGGGGCTACGCGGGCCGGGCTTTGGCCGGGTTGGGCCGGCCCAGCCCAATGCTCATCCCTACCCAGATCTGGCCTTCCTCCCGGTTGATCGAGCAATGGAGCACCGTTGGAATCCAACCACCTCTGCATAACATCTTCATCTGCATTGTCGTTGTGCATCTTGAAAATATATGCAAGATCGATGGGGTCTGTGTAGTCCTCTCTGTCATGCCCCTCTCTTGCATGTTTCATTTTCAACCTCAAGTTGTACTGCATGAAAACAAGATTGTGGAGTCGTTGTTCTCCCAACTTGTTCCGTCTCCTCGAATGGATCAAGTTGAATGTGCTCCAATTTATTTCACAACCACCGGCAGATGCTGTTTGGGACAATACTTTCACTGCCACTTGTGGAGGTTGGGAGCTTCCATCCCATACAGTAACCACCATTCGGCTGGCGGGAAAATCAAAAGAGATAAATCATAATTCAATAATAGTTAAATTGTTTGTTACACATGTCAAATGTCAATCAGTAGACTTAGTATTTATCAGGAAGAGTACTGTGCCGTCCATTCACCGCGGTCACCCTACCGAAAGAACCAAGGCATCCCTAAAGTATTTAATCTGCACATTAATCGAAACTTTAAGTCATACTGTGATAGTATGGTTTGTGCCTCAAAATAGATTGTACATTATACAAGCATTCTTACGGGACTCTTACCTCATTCATGCACGAGGTTTGTGCCCTCTCGTCCTTGACGAGCTTCTCAACAACAACTTGTACGACTGCTAGAAGGTCAGCATTTGTACCAAGACTATTCTTGTATTGGTACTTTGGATTCAAGTAGTATGATGTTGACGAACAAATTTTAATAATTCAAAACAAAAGTACATGCTTACAGAAATGGATTAGAAAATCTAAATGGATAATAAAACGTACCAGCCTTGTGAAGAGGATGTGAGAGCATCTTGGACCATCGTTCGTCTATGATGTCCAACCATGCTTTAAATCCTCTTCCAACTGCTTATCTAACATTCTCCCTCATGCATCGCATTGCCTCGTAGATGACTCCCATAGTTGGTGATGAATACCCATTCATCACTCTTTATTCTTATATTTTAGCTACAAAAACCTTTGCAAATACATGTAGATATGTGTAAATAGAAATAATTACCAAAAGCATGCATTGTGTAAAAACCTATAATTAGCATGTTTTTGTGCAAAAGTAAAAGAATAAAGATTAAAAAGAGAGGGAAACATTTAGAATAAATATTGAGCAACCTAACCCAAGGGAGGGCTCAGCATGGGCCTGACCGCATAAAAGCCAAACTAGAGGGAGATAGGGGCTCATGTGTGTAAATATTTATAAGTATTTCCCTCACCAAAAATAGGCTTGTAAATATGTGTCTATATTTATAAGTATAAAAACAAAAGAAAAAGATAAAAATCAAAAAGAACAAAAACACCCCTTTCATCTTGTATATGAACCACTCTTCTACATTTATTTAACATTGTAAATAAATAAAATTAATTTTCATAATTTTAGTAAATATTCTATATTATATAGTGTAAATAAATAAAATAAAAACAATCAAAACAAAAACCAAATAAAAATAGCAAAATTAAAAACACAAAAATATATTGTAAATATACCATGTATATAAATGTACATATATATTTATTTTACCTATGTATATAAATAATAAAAATAAAATAAAAATATCTTTTTATTCCTTATTTTATAATGAAAATAAATAAAATATAAAATAGGAATAAAATTGCATAAAAATAACAATTAAAAAAATCAAAAATTAAAAACCCTATATAGTGTACATATACTTATATATTACATATAATGGAAGTACCTTATTTTTATTTCTAAAAATTAATTAAAAATCACTAAAAAATAGAAAAAATAAAATAAGAATATTTCATGTTTTGAGTTTTTGCTAAATCGGCCCCTAGCTACCCTAAATTTCACTCCTAAGATCTAGCCACGTGGCCTGTTCCTATTGGGTCCTGGGAGTGTTGCCCGCCCGGTCAACTCCCCCCAGGACCACCCCGTCTCGGATCTGGGTGACGGACCCGATTTCTCCCTTTTCTACCCGCTTGATCCGACACCCATTTCACCAAACCCCGGGTCCGACTTCTTCGCGATACACCCGAGACCCTCGTCGGAGCTTCATCCTCGGGATCCGCACGCTTCCACGCCCTACCCGACCTCGTCTTCCCGGACCTTCGCCCATATTTAGCTCGAGCTCCGCCACCCTAATTCCCTATCTTTGGCCATTCGAATCCTTCACCTGTGAGCTCCAGTGAGTGCGCGAGAGTGACAGCTCGTGTCTGCTGCTGTCGAAGCGAGGAGAGGAGGAGAGACCATCGATCCGGCGAGCACAGCCGCCGTTGCTCCGCCACCAGCATGAGCACCGAGCCTCGGAGGGAGACGCTCCTCGAGGCAACGACCAGGAGCTTCCTTAGCTCCTCCCCAGTCTCTTCGTCCACCCAGGTAACCTCGTAGGCCCTTCTTTTTCGCTGATTTCCGATTACGCCCAATTCGCTCCACCGCCGTCCATCGTCGATTCCCATCGTTTCCGACCACCATACGATCATAGGGCATCGCCATAGCCCTCGCCGACTCCCCGCGCACCTTCTTCACCCCTCCATCCAAACCAGCTCGCACAGGAGCTGGGAGTCGAGCTCCTCCGTCTACCCCCTTCGCCGGAGCTCGCCATTTCGACCCCCAGTTCACCGTCGCTCCGCCTAATCGGGTCGAGGCAATTTGCCCTCGACCCGCGAGTCTCTTGGTGGTCTTTGCAGGTGCTACCAAGCCCTTCTGAGGGTTTTGGTCATTCAGGCCAGGAGCCTCACCTCCGCCGACCTCGCCGGAGCTCTCCAGAGCCCGGTTGGGTCATCGGAGCCTACCGGCAGACGCGGGAGCACCCCACGTTTCTTCTCCGACCTTCAAAGTGCTTCCAGGAGGATCCTAGCGCACGCCAGAGGCCGGCGAGTCTCGCCGGCTACCTGTTCATCCAACACCCTCCGTCGTCGTCCGATTGCCTCGGCCCTCCAGTTCTGATCCAGACCGTCCATCTCAGGAGGCACCTGCACCGCCAGATCTTTGGAGAGGCGATCCCAGCCGCCCGATGCTCGTGGGTTAAGCCACAGCAAGCCACCGCCGTTGATCACGCCACGTGGCTTGACCTCGAGCGTCGGATCATCCCAAGGAGCCCAGCTGTAGAGAGGCCGTTGTTCACCACCGTCGGATGCGCCACGTGCCCTCCATCCAGCCGCTCCGAGTAATAAAGGGTAATTTACCCTTAGGCACTCTTAGTTATTTTGTTTCGCTTTTAGTCTTGTAAATATTTAGCGCAGTTGTTTAAGTTTTGGTACTTTTGCATAGAGACCCGTGCGCTTGTTTTTATTTGCTGATATACCCCTGTACATGGTCTGACACGTGCTTCGTCACGTGGTTTGTTGGGATATTTGCATCTTATGCCCTGGTAGTTCTGGTTGTTATTAGTTGAATGAAAGTTTTTACTTATTTGCACTTATACCCCTGTGCGTGGTTTATTTGAGCATGTGCGTGATATTTGTGGTTATTTTGCAGATAAGCCCTTGGACTTTTGGTACCTGTTACCAATAAGTCCTCGGGACTTATTTTCGTTGCATTTGGGTCCCTGAGTGCCCTAGGCACGCGCGTGGCACGTGTTTTGCTGGGTTAATTGCACCAGACCCCCCAGATTCTCGGGTATTTGCACTTTGGTCCCTGTGCATTGTGCCCTCTCTTTATTTTTGAATAAAATAGCAAATTACCTCCAAATCCAACGAAAATTGGACCCATGGCTCCTGCCATGGTGTAAAATTTTCGAGGATTTTTTAGGACATTTTTGTTTTCATTTGATATTTTTAAAAATTCAAAAACCTTTAATTTTGCTATTATCTAACTTTAAAACCCCCAAAAAAATATTAAATAGTGTCTAAAAATTGCAAAAAAATTGTCTACTGTCTATTTTGCTTAGCTTGATTTTCTAGCCAATTTTGACTATTTTTCATTACTGAAAACACCTAAAAATTGAAAAACACTTAAAAACTTATAAAAATTCTAGTAATTAAACCAAAATCCAAAAATAATAAAATAGGTGCTTAAATTTTACTTGTTTATTTCTCTTTACAGGAAAATTACCTCCCAGCTAATTTTGGGGTTTAAATATTTTATCTAAGCCTTTTTAGCTCGGTTGGACAGTACCTTTGATTTCAGCTACTTTTTTATTTTTAGAAAATTCAATAAACATCAGAAAATCCTCAAAAATTCACCAAAAACTATAAAAAATATAAAACACATAAAAACATTTTTGTTAGTATTTTTGATTAATTTTAGTGCTTTAAATAAATTGTTGAAGTGTGTTTTTCTTTGTTTTTCTTATTTTCTTAATTAACTAAAAATCCAAAAAAAAATAAAATAATCAAAACCACTAAAATATTTTATTCTTTTATTTTTATTTCTTTTTACTACTTCGTAGGCCGAAAGGCCAACCCGTGCTCCTTGAGTTCGACCCTGGTCGCTATACCAGGTTAATCCAATAGCGAGATCGCTTTCGCGTTTTTGATCGATTTTGTCTATTATTAGTGGTCTGATTTTTCTTGATTGGCACATCTGAGTGACCGAGGTCGCAACGACCATCTCAGATACACCAGATTACCTTAGTCCCTCGGATTTTCGTGCCATCAGAATGGCGCCGTTGCCGGGGAGCACGGCTTAGTAGTCTTTATTTTATTTTCATTTTTGTTTTCGTGGCTTTTCGCGGCTCTTTCAGAGCTCGCGGCTTTTTCGCGGGCTTTTGTTTATAGTTTATTTTTGTTTTATTTTCTTTTTCTTTTATTTTTGATTTTGTTTTATTTTGAGTGATTATTTTATTTGTATTTTTGCATATATACCCTCATTTTCTTTCATTTATTTTTCTTCTTATTATTTGATTATTTTTATTGGTCTGACCACTCATCTCTTTTTCTTGCGAGGGCCCAAGGACCGAGGCGGCCGATTTCGAGAAGCCGGTACAACCGAGGAACTTGGAGGCGGCTCCCTTCTGTACGGAGCTGCAGGAGAGAGCAAGAGAGAGAGAGTGGAGTGGGAGAGGATTAGATAGACTTTTTACTTTTATTTGATTATTATTATTGTAATAATACAGGGACTCAGACTGGACACTTGTGGACTCTTGGACTTAGCGGGTCTGTTTCGCCGAGCACCGGTGTGCTCGGGGGACCCTTAGGCTTTTTCGCGGCTTTTTACGTGGCTGTGTTTTCTTTTCATTCTTTCTGCCTTTTCCGGTGTTTACGCGGTTTTCATCGAGCCCCTAGACTTAGGATTTTCTCTTGCTTGTGCCGTAATTAGTAGGGTCCCCACACCTAATTATATGCTTGCTCCTATAGTACGCTTAATTGGACCCACTAATAATCAATTAATAAAAATAATCGACTCATCTCCTTCGTAGCCTACGTGCCGCAGCTCACCCTGTAAAGCGCTTTCTCCTACCCCCGATTTGTCGGGCAGAGGAGAGGTGGGCCAAGACCGGACCCTTTGGCTTGGAGGTCGGTGACCGATTAGACGGTTCTGTGAGTAGAACTTGCTCATCTAGGACTCGGTTTTTCCCGTTGCATCATTTAGGGTAGTTTTACTTTTCTGTCTTTAAATTCTGCGCGGATCACTTGCATGTAGAGTGCTGGAGGCAAGGTACGCATTTCTGACTCAGCATGCATCATTGATTTCATCGCGCATCGGCTTTTTCGACTTCTCCCCCTCTGTTTTGGACTAAATAACCAGGAGAACCGAAAAATTCGTTAGGCGTTTGTTTTCTATTTGAAAAATATTAAAAAGAAAAATCATAAAATTGGGACTGGTTAAAAATATTGACCCTAAAAGACACTCACCCTAAAAATTTGTCTTGGGGAGAGCAACCCCCTCATTGTATGGTTTGGATGCGCGAGAGAGTGACCCACACCCTAGGTAGAGCCCTCCGGTGATATTCCCGACCGATTACCGACTCTTCCGTGCGGGCCAGTCGGTTGGGGTAGCATCGGATATCCTAACAGGTCACGTAAGCGCTCTGATATCTTGTGTGTTCACCTAATAAAAATCGATAAGATAATTTGACCGAGCTTTTACGGTCTTCAGTTCGCGTTGCGTTGGTGAACCGGGGGTTTGCATTCTGATCATAGTTTCTCCAGATCTCATCCGCACTACTCGCCAGATAAAGATGATGGGTAGACGCTCTCTTAGGCAGCCTATGGCTGCACCGCTTTCGGGCATGTCTACCCGATCATCTAGGTTGGCCCGCGAGAGCCAAGACCAGCTCTCCGAGCCCGAGTACGACTCCGCCCTGTTCCCCTCGACCCCCTTTCTTTCGGACCTGAGCGACATGAGCCCGAGGAGAGATTAGCAGATTTGACAGCACCTGAGTTGGGCTCATTTGATTTTGCAGACGTTATGGCCGGCAGTTCTGAGGATCGCTCCCGTCAGCCTGAGCACTTCGTATTGGATCAGGGAGCGATCAACTCCACCCTGATCGCCTCGTTAGAGACCGTCCGGCAGCAGCTGAGGGGATCAGGGAGCATTCATGATTGACATGAGGAGAGAGATGGAGCAGATGAGAGCAGAGCGAGAGCAGAGGAGAGAGGGACCGAGGATCCCAGATGATGCAGATGCAACAGCCGCCGCAGCAGCGGCAACCGCCGCAGCCGCGACCGGAGGACCCACCGAGACCGATGCGGGAGTTACACAACCCCGGATCGACGCTGACGCACCACTGGGTAGTACTTCCAACGGTCGTGGGGGACTTCAAGTTCCCCCCGAACACTTTGCAGCTACTCCCCCGCTTCCACGGACTCGCGACAGAGGAGCCCCATCTCCACCTCCAAGAGTTCTTGGATGATATGCAGCACTGTCCACGACCGTCAGGTGGACCAGGACACGATCAGGATGATCGCCTTCCCCTTCTCCCTAGCAGACAGAGCAGCCACCTGGCTGAAGCATTTGGGAAGTTTGTTTACACCTGGGAGCAGCTCCGCACCGAGTACTTGAACAAGTACTATCCACTCGGGCGGACGAATGCAGCGAGGGCCCTGATCAGCAACTTCTCCATGCTCCCCAATGAGCAATTCCACGAGGCATGCGAGAGGTTCCGTGAGCTCACAGACCGATGCCCGCACCACGACATTTCGAAGCCTAACCTTGTGCAGAGCTTCTTCAGCGGGTTGACACCAGAGCTCCAGGGCCTGGTGAATGCTTCTGCGGCAGGTCCTACTTCGCCAAGGACCACGACCAGGTCTGGGCCATCTACGAGGAGATGGCCGAGAATTACATGGTGATGTCCCAGACCCGGTTGTACACACAGGGGAGACCCCAGCAGCAGCCAGGACCCGTGCAATACCAGAGGATAGCATGGGTCGATGCCGGTCCATCCAGTTCATCCGCAGTTGCAGCAGCACAGGCAGAGTCGTCCGCTGCGGATATGGGTATTATCAGCGAGAAGTTGGACCGCATGGAGCTGATCGAGAAGAAGCAGTGCCGGAGCATCACGCAGATGGAACAGATGGCACAAACTCTGAGCGACATGAAGACCCAGCTCATGTGTCTCCAGGAGGCACAGACGGCTTCACAGCCCCGTCTTCAGTCGCGAGGCGACCCGGCGGCGGCAGCAGCAGCTCGTCCCAGCGCTCCAGCACCTTTCAGCAGCCTAGACAGGTTCATCTTGTACATGCGGAGCCGTACCAGCAGCAGCAGCCCACCTACCAGTCCCCACCATCTCCAGACTTGCAGATGGTGGTATACCATCCGGATCAGCCTCTGGCAGTACTCCCACCAGCCCCCTACGATGCAGAGCCGTTGATGGATGTCAACGGATTTGGTATGACCACCCCCAGCCTGGGATCCGATGAGACCATCCCGGATTCAGGTGGGGGAGTGGAGGTACCCAGCCCCAGCAGCAGTCATCCGGTCAGGGAGGGCAGTATGGCCAGTAGAGAGATCACCAGCCACAGCAGCAGCCCCCAGCCCACCAGCCATATCAGCAGTCATCCTTCGTTCCTTGTCCCTATCAGCAGCAGGGACAGTTTTGGAGACGTGAGCAGCAGGCTCACCCACCACACCAGCAGCAGCATCCTTCCTCCTACCCCTCTTACCAGCAGCACCAGTTCCAGCAGCCTCAGCACCAGAGAGGCTACCCGTCGGGCTCCCATGAGAGCCCCGCCTTGGATGACATAGCCCGCCTCCTAACGGACCAGCATGCTACTTTTCGACGGGAGATGGACGAGTTCCGCCAGGAGATGCGGGACTTGGTGAGAGGGAAGGTCGCCATCCCTGCACAGATAGAGCCTAACCCCAATAACCTCAAGAGGAAGTCTGAGCAGGTAGTTCACACTGAGCATGCCACTCCTAGTGATCCATTTGATGATATGTCTTCGGATCTATTTGATGCTGATTTTGTTACACTTAGGAGCGGTAGAGCACCAGCAGGTGGCGCCTCATCTGAGCGACGACTCGAGGATCCACCCAGGGCGCCAGATGAGGAGGAGGAGGAGAGCGGTACTGAGGCCGCACACGATGATGATGGTGGTACTGACGCCACCAAGGATGCTGATTCCACCGACGGTACTGAGGCCGCCGCTTCACCAGTTCGAGGAGGTGGTGCTGATGCCACCAGAGGAGCCGAGCCAGCCCGCGGTACTGAGGCCGCGAGACGTCCAGCAGCAGAGCCAGCCCATGGTAGTACTGAGGCCACCGGTGTTCGTTTTGATAGAGATGTTGTTTTCCTCATGCTGATGTATCTCAGAACACTGTTATGAATAAAGGAAAAGGTTTAGTTTCTTCCGGTCCCACTGTGGTGATTGATGTATGTGCGGATCCGGCCGTCGAGCCGTCTAGGCCTTTTCCTAGTCCTTCATTTGCGAAGGACCCTGTGATCCCCTTCCCTAGATCCCTTCAGATGGGGAAGGGGAAGAAAAAAGAAAAAGATCCAAAAAAGAGAGAGTAGGAGGAGTTCAGCCAGAGCATGATCGATAGATTTCACATGCAGCCGACTCTTCAGGAGGCTTTGCAGCACATCCCCCTTCTCCAGCGATCTTTGAGAGATAGGACCACAGTCAGGAGGTGGAGGAGGAACCACACTTCGGAGATTCATGTGCTGACGAAAGCCACGTGCTTCGCGATCCAGAACCGTCTGCCGGCCAAGAGGCCAGATTCAGGAGCCCCGTATGTCAGATGCCAAATTAGTGAGCAGAGGTTCGACCGGACTCTATTGGATAGCGGATCGTCTATCAACCTCTTTCCGGCAGCCCTTCTCGACCGCTTCGAGTTGGGCACTCTTAGACAGAGCAGGACATTCTTTCAGTTTGCTGATTGATCTGTCAAGAGGCCGAAGGGGTTGTTGCGAGACGTTATTGTCACGATTCAGGGCCTGAAATTCCCCGTGGACTTCGTAGTGTTGGACATGGAGATCCCTGACTCAGTGGCCGATACCCCCATCATTCTCGGTCGTCCGTTCTTGGCCACAGCCAAGGCGGTGACTGATCATGATAGCGGGAAGGTATACTTCGCGTCGAGGGCGAGAGTATACAAATAGAGATGGTCGAGGACTACAGAGCCAGAGAGAGAGCATGCTCAGAGGCCAGCACAGATTCAGAGCAGCTGACAGACGCCGAGCCAGACATCCACCAGGACTGTGATTTGTGATCACAGACGATGAGGCAGCATGGGCAGATCCTGCAGCACATGCCATCCTCTCATTTTCAGACACAGCTGATGCCGAGATGATAGCATAGGAGAGCTTAGAGAGCACAGCCCTGGTCCAGGATACCACAGAGGCAGCAGAGCTGGTTCTTGACCGCGACACGGCTTTTGGTGATGGTGGTGCTGAGGCCACCTTGTGTGATGGTGGTACTAATGCCACCGTATTTGATGCAGATCCCTCGGATTCAGAGTCTGATTGGGCAGATTGTGATGATCAGATGCCATACTTGAGTCCACCCGAGCCAACAGATGAGGAGGAGGTAGATGCAGAGCAGATCAGAGACAGCACAGTCGAGCAGCCTTCTTCATACTCAGTTTGCGAGAGTTCGCTTTCTTTCTCCCAGGCAGATTTGTCAAACTTAGCAGCACTCGCACATCTCTTCTGAGGCCAGATTTGCCAGCACGCAGCTGTCCAGAGCTGAAGTCGCTCCCTACTTCGCTGAAGTATCGGTTCCTTGCGGGTGAACCTGAGATGTACCCAGTCATCATCTCCGCCGATCTGACTGGAGAGCAGGAATCCCGTTTGATGGGGGTTCTTGAAAAGAACCGCAAGGCAATCGGATGGAGCGTAGCAGATCTCCATGGGATTAGTCCATCAGTGTGCTCCCACCATATCTATCTTGAGGAAGGGGCGAAGCTGTCGCGTGGGTTCCAGCGGCGACTAAACCCCAACCTGAGAGAGGTCGTGATGAAGGAAATAATCAAAATGGTGGAGTGCAGATTTTATTTATCCCATTTCCGACTCCAAGTGGGTTAGCCCCCTTGCATGTGGTGCCCAAGAAGACGGGCATCACGACTGTGATCAGTGAGTCGGGAGAGGAGATTGCTACACGGGTACCCACCTCTTGGAGGGTCTGTGTTGACTACAGGAGACTCAACCAGGCCACCAAGAAGGACCATTTCCCCTGCCTTTTATTGACCAGATCATTGAGAGACTGGCAGGGAAGAGCCATTATTGCTTCCTGGATGGGTACTCGGGCTACAACCAGGTAGACATCGCTCCTAAGGATCAGGAGAAGACCACCTTTACCTGTCCCTTTGGTACATATGCCTTTCGACGCATGCCATTTGGGCTATGCAACGCCCCTGCGACTTTTCAGAGGTGTATGCTGTCGATATTTTCGGACATGGTAGGGGAGTGTTTGGAGGTCTTCATGGACGATTTCTCGGTCTACGGCGACGGATTCGACTCTGTCTTGACTGCCTAGACCGAGTACTCCAGCGATGTATTGAGTACCATTTGGTTCTATCTTGGGAGAAGAGTCACTTCATGGTGACTCAAGGGACGGTGCTTGGCCATATCATCTCCAACAGGGGCATGGAGGTGGATCTGGCCAAGGTTGATGTCATTAGAAAACTCGCACCGCCGTCCAATTTGAGGCAGCTACGTTCATTTCTGGGGCACGTTGGATTTTATAGGAGATTTATTCAGGATTTCAGCAGGATTGCCCGGCCGTTGACTGACCTCTTGACGAAAGACACCGAGTTCCTTGTCGATGACAAGTGTCTTTCATCCTTTGCGACTCTCCAGCAGTGTGTGATTGAGGCTCCTGTCCTCCAGCCGCCTGATTGGTCTCTCCCATTCGAGATCATGACGGACGCCTCCGATTTTGTCGTAGGGGCAGTGCTGGGACAGAGGAGGGATGGAGTTCCATTTGCCATTCATTACGCTAGCCGCACATTGGATTCCGCCCAGCGAAATTACACGGTCACAGAGAAGGAGATGCTAGCCGTAGTGTTCACCTTAGATAAGTTTCGATCTTATATCATTGGATCTAGAGTGACTTTGTACACAGATCACACCGCCATCAGGTATCTCATGGAAAAGAAGGATGCCAAGGCCAGACTTACTAGATGGATCCTTCTACTCCTGGAGTTCGACATTGAGATCAAGGATAAGCCTGGAGTCAAGAATGTGGTGGCGGATCATCTCTTCCGTTAGAGCAGCCTGAGGAGTCTGAGCAGATTGTCCCCATTCGAGATACCTTCCCAGATGAGGCGGTCCTTGCTATCGCCTCACTCCCATGGTATGCCGATATTGTGAACTTTCTCGTTGCTGGGAAAGTCCCACAAGATTGGCCCAGGCAGAGGCTTGAGACCTTCCTTGCGAAGGCCAAGTCCTACCACTGGGAGGATCCCATCCTTTACCACGAAGGAGGGGATAGCGTCTGGCGTCGGTGTATTCCTCAGGAGGAACACCATAGCGTCCTCACTTACTGCCACAAGCTTGAGGCAGGAGGACATCATTCTGGGAGGAGAACGGCACAGAAAGTGCTCCAATCCGGCTTGTGGTGGCCTAACCTCTTCAAGGACTCAGATGAGTTCGTGAAGAGGTGTACTGACTGTCAGAGGATGGGCACTTGTGGACAGCGTGATATGATGTCGATGCAGCCCATTCACTTCTGTGAGGTTTTTGACGCACGGGGCATCGATTTCATGGGTCCATTCCCTAAGAGACAGGGATTTTAGTACATTCTGTTGGTCGTGGATTATTTTAGTCGTTGGGTTGAAGCTATCCCCGCCCGAGCCGCTGATGCGAGGACAGTTTGCAGATTTTTGAGGAAGCACATCATCACGCGGTTCGGGGTTCCACGAGTTCTGATTTCTGATGGGGGGGTCTCATTTCATCAAACGATCAGGTAAAGGCCCTTGCTAGCGAGTTCAGTATAGACCATCGTGTTGCTACACCTTATCATCCACAGACGAATGGTCTAGCCGAGGTGTCGAATAGGGAGATCAAGACTATACTGCAGAAAGTCGTCCGCCCTGACCGAAAGGATTGGTCACAGCTTTTGGACTCGGTCTTGTGGGCATATAGGATGTCTTTCAAGACATCATTGGGCACATCTCCCTTTCGCCTCGTATATGGCAAGCCGTGCCATTTACCTGTTGAGCTGAGGCACAAGTCACTTTGGGCAGTTACAGATATTCTTATGGATCCAGATGGTATGGGGAGACCAGAGGAGGGCAGAGTTAGCAGCCCTGGAGGAGCTTAGAGATACAGCATTCTCAAACAGCCTACATTATAAGGAGAAAGTGAAGGAATGGCATGATTCTCATATCAGCCACAAGCATTTTGAGATTGGACAGAGAGTATGGCTGTTTGATGCGAGGCTACGTTTGTTTCCAGGGAAGCTACAGAGCAAATGGAAGGGACCCTACTTGGTCAGAAAGGTACACGACAACGGTAGTATTGATATATCTGAGTTGTCTTCTGAGAGTACCTTTCGAGTGAACGGCCAGCGACTCAAACCATTTCTAGATCATGAGCCGCAGGTCGCTGATCTCGCCCCTATTCATTTTGCGTGAGATGTGGTCTTTGACTCACATCTAATGCATCTCACGCCTGAGTTTCAATGATCTTCCTCCTTGTATAGATCCAGATGTCCATATCACTACATTCTTTAGTCCCACATCCCTTTCTTCATCTTGTGATTATGCTATACTTAGGGTGCACTTTACCCTAAGTATAGGGGGAATGTGAGACTTTTTGAGTATTCCTTTTGTTTCTGCCTACCCCTATTTTGTTGCCTATACTTAGGGATATTTTACCCTAAGTATAGGGGGGGTATACCCTGTACATTCTCCACTCGGTTTTCCCTTAGTGTACAGCCTGCTATACTTAGGATTATTCGATCCTAAGTATAGGGGGAAGACCCGAGACCCTCTTGACTTTTCATTTATTCGTCTTTGTATATAGCCTTTCTTTTCACTTCCCTATACCTAGTACGAGTTATGTCTTCTTCATCGCTCTTGACTCTGAGGACATCGTTCGAGCTAAGTATAGGGGGGTGTGTATATATTTCATATATACTTTAGCCATAACTCGTACTTTGTGTGAGTGTGTTAATAAATAAAATGGCTAAAAATCACAAAAATTAAAAAATTTTCATGTACATAAACATTCTTTTATTTGCACATAAATAGCTAGTGTACAAATTATTTTTGTAAAAATGATTTCAAAAAATCTTTTGTGTAAAGCTTGTGTAAATATTTTTGTATCAAAATTATGTATATAATACAAAATTTTTCCAAAATGTTTTGAAAATCAAAAGTTTGCAAAAATCTTGTGTAATATTTGTGTAAATATCTTTTGCAAAACTTGCACTTCATGCATCATCCATTCATGATTTCAAAACATTTTTCAAAAAATTTTGCATGATTGTAAAATTTGTGTAAATAAGCATCTTTTGTACATATGTATATAGTTTTTCTGGATGATAGTTGACATTTAAACTAGCCTGGAATCAAATTGAGAAATGGAGCTTGATTAAGATCTTAATCCACCTAACTTCTAAGAGGAACCTTATAGGGCTTAGGTTTAAGGCTTTTCAGGTCCATGGTGACTTAATTCTTTGAATCCACTAGGCTATGATCACATGTCATCTCAATGAGCCTAAAGTAGAGCACTTAACAACACATGACTCATATAGATTATGGCTTTACTTGGACACCAGCACTATGCACCGAGCTCTCTACGGATGAGGTGGTGAGGAGGCAGTCTTCCTTGACTTGGGGTAGCATATGAGGGTAGTACTTCTAGGCGGAACCTCTCTTCTTCTTTTAGTGAAGGAAGTGCGTCTCAACTTGTCTGGTGGCCATGAGGTCTAACGACGGGAGTTGTGGGTTGCAATAAAGCTTCAAAAGAGGGATAGTCTACTGGCTCAAGAGGAAAAACTCCTTGTATATATGCTGCACATGTATATGCTGTACAGATGCACTTGAAAAAAAATGTGCAAAAAGAAAATAACTCCAAAAAAGTGGTGGGTCTGATAAAAAATGATAATCCCACCGGAGTATGTATATAGAGTGCAATAAGCAAAGCATGGTTTCATGATCCACCTGATGTAGCTTGCAGCAGGGAGACTTGGCTACACTGGTCAAGCTCCCAAGGGTACTTGGCTACACTGGCCTTGACCCATTCTCTTCTTCCTCCTCTTCTTGAGCCGGTTGAACTTGAACTTAGAAGGGAATAGCTCGCTCCTCGAGGAAAGAGTGGCCAGATTGAGGTCATAGAGTTACCTTGTTGGGGAGGGTTGTCAAGTCGCACTTTCTGAGGTGGAGAGCTTAGACCTCTCATTCACAGGACAAGAAAAGATTCATGGTCTTCAGGGTTTGTGATTGATGACTTGTTTTGGTCTGGAGCATTGAGGAGTCTTGGTTATAGATTAGTGGAACTTAGAGGCTGTTGAGTTTTAAACTTAGGTCCAAATAAGGTTCCGACACATTAATAATCCAAAGATCTGATCGAGCTCCATACCCCAATCTAATGAAGGCAAGTTTAATAATCAACCTTGATCCATGTACATCCTCTTTTTCTTTCTTTCTTTTTCACTTCTTTTTCAAATAAGTGTTTGCTAAGGGACTAGCAAAGTTAAGTATAGGGGGGTGATGAATACCCATTCATCACTCTTTATTCTTATATTTTAGCTACAAAAACCTTTGCAAATACATGTAGATATGTGTAAATAGAAATAATTACCAAAAGCATGCATTGTGTAAAAACCTATAATTAGCATGTTTTTGTGCAAAAATAAAAGAATAAAGATTAAAAAGAAAAAGAGGGAAATATTGAGAATAAATATTGAGCAACCTAACCCAAGGGAGGGCTTAGCATGGGCCTGACCGCATAAAAGCCAAAGTAGAGGGAGATAGGGGCTCATGTGTGCAAATATTTATAAGTATTTTCCTCACCAAAAATAGGATTGTAAATATGTGTCTATATTTATAAGTATAAAAACAAAAGAAAAAGATAAAAATCAAAAAGAACAAAAACACCCCTTTCATCTTGTATATGAACCACTCTTCTATATTTATTTAACCTTGTAAATAAATAAAATTAATTTTTATAATTTTTGTAAATATTCTATATTATATAGTGTAAATAAATAAAATAAAAACAATCAAAACAAAAACCAAATAAAAATAGCAAAATTAAAAACACAAAAATATATTGTAAATATACCATGTATATAAATGTACATATATATTTATTTTACCTATATATATAAATAATAAAAATAAAATAAAAATATCTTTTTATTCCATATTTTATAATGAAAATAAATAAAATATAAAATAAGAATAAAATTGCATAAAAATAACAATTAAAAAAATCAAAAATTAAAAACCCTATATAGTGTACATATACTTATATATTACATATAATGTAAGTACCTTATTTTTATTTCTAAAAATTAATTAAAAATCACTAAAAAATATAAAAAAATAAAATAAGAATATTTCATGTTTTGAGTTTTTGCTAAATCGGCCCCTAGCTACCCTAAATTTCACTACTAAGATCTAGCTACGTGGCCTGTTCCTATTGGGTCCTGGGAGTGTTGACCGCCCGGTCAACTCCCCCCCCCAGGACCACCCCGTCTCGGATCTGGGTGACGGACCCGATTTCTCCCTTTTCTACCCGCTTGATCCGACACCCATTTCACCAAACCCCGGGTCTGACTTCTTCGCGATACACCCGAGACCCTCGCCGGAGCTTCATCCTCGGGATCCGCGCGCTTCCACGCCCTACCCAACCTCGTCTTCCCGGACCCTCGCCCATATTTAGCTCGAGCTCCGCCACCCTAATTCCCTATCTTTGGCCATTCGAATCCTTCACCTGTGAGCTCCAGTGAGTGCGCGAGAGTGACAGCTCGTGTCTGCTGCTGTCGAAGCGAGGAGAGGAGGAGAGACCATCGATCCGGCGAGCACAGCCGTCGTTGCTCCGCCACCAGCGTGAGCACCGAGCCTCAGAGGGAGACGCTCCTCGAGGTAACGACCAGGAGCTTCCTTAGCTCCTCCCCAGTCTCTCCGTCCACCCAGGTAACCTCGTAGGCCCTTCTTTTTCGCTGATTTCCGATTACGCCCTATTCGCTCCGCCGCCGTCCATCGTCGATTCCCATCGTTTCCGACCACCATTCGATCATCGGGCATCGCCATAGCCCTCGCTGACTCCCCGCGCACCTTCTTCACCCCTCCATCCAACCCAGCTCGCACAGGAGCTGGGAGTCGAGCTCCTCCGTCTACCCCCTTCGCTGGAGCTCGCCATTTCGACCCCCAGTTCACCGTCGCTCCGCCTAATCGGGTCGAGGCAATTTGCCCTCGACCCGCGAGTCTCTTGGTGGTCTTTGCAGGTGCTACCAAGCCCTTCTGAGGGTTTTGGTCATTCAGGCCAGGAGCCTCGCCTCCGCTGACCTCGTCGGAGCTCTCCAGAGCCCAGTTGGGTCATCGGAGCCTACCGGCAGACGCGGGAGCACCCCACGTTTCTTCTCCGACCTTCATAGTGCTTCCAGGAGGATCCTAGCGCACGCCAGAGGCCGACGAGTCTCGCCGGCTACCTGTTCATCCAACACCCTCCGTCGTCGTCCGATCGCCTCGGCCCTCCAGTTCTGATCCAGACCGTCCATCTCAGGAGGCACCTGCACCGCCAGATCTTTGGAGAGGCGATCCCAGCCGCCCGATGCTCGTGGGTTAAGCCACAGCGAGCCACCACCGTTGATCACGCCACGTGGCTTGACCTCGAGCGTCGGATCATCCCGAGGAGCCCAGCTGTAGAGAGGCCGCTGTTCACCACCGTCGGATGCGTCACGTGCCCTCCATCCAGCCACTCCGAGTAATAAAGGGTAATTTACCCTTAGGCACTCTTAGTTATTTTGTTTCGCTTTTAGTCTTGTAAATATTTAGCGTAGTTGTTTAAGTTTTGGTACTTTTGCATAGAGACCCATGCGCTTGTTTTTATTTTGCTGATATACCCATGTACATGGTCTGACACGTGCTTCGTCACGTGGTTTGTTGGGATATTTGCATCTTATGCCCTGGTAGTTCTGGTTGTTATTAGTAGAATGAAAGTTTTTACTTATTTGCACTTATACCCCTGTGCGTGGTTTATTTGAGCATGTGCGTGATATTTGTGGGTATTTTGCAGATAAGCCCTTGGACTTTTGGTACCTATTACCAATAAGTCCTCGGGACTTATTTTCGTTGCATTTGGGTCCCTGGGTGCCCCAGCCACGCGCGTGGCGCGTGTTTTGCTGGGTTAATTGCACCAGACCCCCCAGATTCTCGGGTATTTGCACTTTGGTCCCTGTGCATTGTGCCCTCTCTTTATTTTTGAATAAAATAGCAAATTACCTCCAAATCCAACGAAAATTGGATACATGGCTCCTGCCATGGTGTAAAATTTTCGAGGATTTTTTAGGACATTTTTGTTTTCATTTGATATTTTTAAAAATTCAAAAACCTTTAATTTTGCTACTGTCTAACTTTAAAAACCCCAAAAAAATATTAAATAGTGTCTAAAAATTACAAAAAATTTGTCTACTGTCTATTTTGCTTAGCTTGGTTTTCTAGCCAATTTTGGCTATTTTTCATTACTGAAAACACCTAAAAATTGAAAAATACTTAAAAACTTATAAAAATTCTAGTAATTGAATCAAAAATCCAAAAATAATAAAATAGGTGCCTAAATTTTCCTTGTTTAATTCTCTTTACAGGAAAATTACCTCCCAGCTAATTTGGGGGCTTTAGATATTTTATCTAAGCCTTTTTAGCTCGGTTGGACAGTACCTTCGATTTCAGCTACTTTTTGATTTTTAGAAAATTCAATAAACATCAGAAAATCCTCAAAAATTCACCAAAAATACTAAAAAATATAAAACACATAAAAACATTTTTGTTAGTATTTTTGATTGATTTTTAGTGCTTTAAATAAATTGTTGAAGTGTGTGTTTCTTTGTTTTTCTTATTTTCTTAATTAACTAAAAATCCAGAAAAATATAAAATAATTAAAAACCACTAAAAATATTTTCTTCTTTTATTTTTATTCCTTTTTACTACTTCGTAGGCCAAAAGGCCAACCCGTGCTCCTTGAGTTCGACCCTGGTCGCTATACCAGGTTAATCCAATAGCGAGACCGCTTTCGCGTTTTTGATCGATTTTGTCTATTATTAGTGGTCTGATTTTTCTTGATTGGCACATCTGAGTGACCGAGGTCGCAACGACCATCTCAGATACACCTGATTACCTTAGTCCCTCGGATTTTCGTGCCATCAGTTGGCTTATTATCCCCATCTACGATATGCAATTCAGAAACAACCGGTTCCATTATTTTCGCGACCCTTGTCACGTCATCCCAGAAATGGTGATCATTGATGATTTTCTCCACTCTCCTTCCTGCTTCAGTTCGAGCTTCTGGGTTCTCGAACCACTCACCTCGACGGCACATGGTCTTCAACCCTGCCTTGTGTTGTTTGAGGCTTTGCAATGCTATAAAATTGGTTGCAAAGCGTGTGATCCCAGGCCTCACCAACTCACCATTGTATGTCCGCCTCATCAACGCCAACACTTTGGAATGGTTGTAAATGAACGTCGTGATCGCTCGTGCTTGTTCCATCACCTTCACGACGAGCTTCTTTTTGCCGAAGTCGTTCAGAATCAGGTCTATGCAATGCGCAGCACACGGTGTCTAAAAAATGTCGTAGCTGCTGGACTTCATTATTGTTTCTCATGCTTTCTTAAAGTTGATGTTGTTGTCCATGATAATCTGCACGATGTTCTCTTTCCCAACGTCCTTCAGCAACTTCAGCAGATACTTGTAGTCCTTGACCTGTTCAGAAGCATCGACGGATTTAAGGAAAATCGTCTTACCGTCGCAGTAAACGAGGAAGTTGATGATCTGCTTCCTCGTGTAACTTGTCCGGCAGCGTCACGCCGTATTCTGGTCATCTCTTCCTCATGTCCGAGATGGACTCGTTCATCTCCTCCTTCTCTTGCGCAATATACTTGTTCATCAATTCTTTGACACTTGGAGCCTTCACTCTCGTTCCAGCTGCGGCGATCTCATCAATGGCATGCTGTAAGAAAGGTCCACTAGCGACATGGGCTAGGATGCTCTCCCCAAAGAAGAACTTGCTGATGGCCCTGCCCACTCTCTCGCGGGCGTTGGTGAACATCCCTTTCACCGTCTTCTGCTTCGGGTCCTTGCTTGGCTTGTAATGCATGGACCCACTCCTCGTCAAGAATGGTTCCAATCCCTTCCCCTTATGCTTCTTAGTGGGTGGTGATACTGGTGCACCTCCACTGCCACTCCCACTTCCACCAACACCGGGGAAGCCACCGCGTGCACCAACGAGTTCTCTCCTCTCAAACTCGCTCCTCATGGACTCTTTTGTCGCCCGCCTGTACGCCCTCCTCTCCGCTTCGGTCTGTACGTCATCGGGGTAGACAAAGTTCTCGTCATCTGAATCAGAGAGGACATCGAACTCCTTCTCGAACATGAACTCCTTGAACTGTTCATCCCGTCTCGACTGGAGGAACGCTCCAGGTATGTCGTCGACCTTCTTGTTGAGCGAGAACGAGAGAGAGAGAGTGATGGAAAGAGGGAAGGGGTTGGATAGGGGCTCCCGTTAGGCGAGAGAGTTCCGATGATGGCCTTTCCCCTCCATGTGGGGAGGTTTTTATAGGGTGTATGCCCTTGCCACGTCCGCCCCCATCAACTACGCCCATTGCGGTTATGGACTCCGTGAGAACCTGCCCTCGCGCAACCGTCGGCGGCGGTTTTGACCACTCGGTCATTCCGCACGAGAATCGTTCTAACATCTCCCACTTGACCGAAGAGGTCAAAACATATATACTCCCACTATTCGTGTAGTATATACATGGAGATTTATCATGTGAGGATCATTATCTATGAAATCCTCTTCCTTGATTCAAACATTCTTGAGTCCCATTAAACCAACATGTTTAATGTATGTTCCTGCTACTATTCCCTTGGTAAGGGAATCAGCTAACATGTCACTGGTGGGTATGTAGGTTACCGTGATTTCTTGTTTCCTCACTATATCTTGTATATAGTGATATTGTATCTCAATGTGTTTTCCTTTCAAACTGTTAGCCCCAATATTGATCAAGTTTATCGCAGCTTGATTGTCACAATACATTTCAATTGGCCCTTTGACCAATTCGAGGCTTAGGTTATCTAGAAAACGCCTGATCCATACAGCATGAGTGATGGCCATGCTACATGCAATGTACTCAGCCTCCTATGTATGTCGAGATACACATCCTTGTTTCTTTCTGTCCCAAGAAACGGCTGCACCACCAAACATGAACAGGTAACCCGATGTGGGTTTTCTATCATCTACATCCCCTCCGAAATCGGCATCGGAGTAGCCTACCACTTCAAGCGATTCTACTTGATACACAAGTTTCAGATGTACTGTTCCTTTCAAATATCGAAGAATCCTCTTTACATCTTCCCAATGTGCTGGACCGGGATTGCTTTGATATCTACTGACTAAGCTTACTGGATAAGCTAAATCAGATCGAGTACACATCATTGCATACATTAGACTTCCTGTCGCTTGTGCATATGATACATCTAAAGGTCTTTGCCCATTTCCGGGACACTGACTCTTGTTGAGTCTCTTTCCCATCACAAGTGGTGTTGGAGATGGAATGTTATTCTGCATTCCAAATCTCCTTAATACAGTATGCAAATATCTTTCCTGACTAAGGCTCAATGTCCTTGTGTCTCTGTCTCTTGTTATTTGAATTCCAAGAACATAGGATACTTCACCTGTGTCCTTCATCTCAAATTCATTGCTTAATTTCTATTTAATTTCATTGAGCATTTGTATATCATTACATGCGAGCAGAATGTCATCTACATACAATGACATAATTGCAAACCTGCTCCCACTCTTCATGACATACACACAGTTATCTAATCTATTTGAAACAAATCCAAATTGAATAACTTTCTCATGAAATTTGAGATACCATTGCCGTGAAGACTGCTATAAGCCATATACTGACTTTCTTAATTTGTAAACATTTTTCTCCTGACCTTCAACCTGAGAACCATCAGGTTGTCGCATATAAATCTCTTCCTTTAATTCTCCATTAAAGAAGGCCGTCTTCACATCCATTTGTAACAATTCCAAATCCATATATGCGACTATAGCTAAGATTATCCGAATGGATGCAAACTTAGCCACTGGAGAGTAGGTTTCTTGGAAATCTATTCCAGCTTGTCGAGTATAACCCTTGGCAACTAATCTAGCTCTGTATTTGTCAACAGTACCGTCAACTCGGTATTTTTTTCTTAAATACCCACTTACATCCTATGGATTGCCTACCTTCTGACAAATCACATAATTCTCAAACACCGTTTCGCTCGATTGAATCCAACTCATCTCTCACGACGGTCGACCATGATTCCGACTCAGATGAAGCCATAGCTTCATCAAAGGATATGTGATCTGTACAATCCGTGACATCCTCATCTACGGTGTAATACGACGCCTCGCATTCATATAAATGGTAATCTTTTATCCACGCGGGCCGTGTTATGGGTCTCTTGTTGCCGATTATACTCGTGGGTTGTGTGGGTTCACCCACTTCTTCTAAAGGATCATCATGTTACATAGGTTCATTCTCTACATTTGCATGATCGATATCATCCTCAAGTTCTTGTCCAATGCTCAAGTCATCTTCATTGTCCTGTAAGACAATCAGAGGATCTGATTCCTCTAGTTCATGCTCCTTTTATTTATGAATTTCAAGGAAAGTAACATCACGACTTTCGATTAGACCTTTAGTTTCATGGAAGAATCTATATCCTTTAGAATTCTCACTATACCCAATAAACTTGCACTTTAATGTTCTGAAATCTAGCTTGTCTCTAAGTTGACTCGGTACTAGAACATGTACTACACATCCTCATTTTCGGAGATGGCCCAACTCGGGCTTTCTTCCATTCCATATTTCATATAGCGTTGATTTTACGGACTTGGTGGGAATCCCGTTCTGTATGTAATTTGCAGCCAACACTGGCTCTCCCTAGAATTTCTTGGAGAGTCCTGAGTGTGAAAGCATACACCTTACTGCATTCATCAAAGTTCGATTCTTTCTTTCAGCTACACCATTATGTTGTGGTGTATATGGCATTATAGTCTGCCTACAAATGCCTGCTTGAATGCAATAATCCTCAAAATCCTTTAAGGTATATTCCCTACCTCTATCTGTTCTAAGAGTCTTGATTGGTTTTCCCAATCTTGTCTCCACTTCCATCTTATATCTCTTAAATGTTTCAAGTGCTTCCGACTTTCTTCCTAAGAGATAGACATAGGAGAACTTCGAGTGATCATCAATGAATATTATAAAGTATTCCTTATTTCTATATGTGTTAATGCTCAGTGGTCCACATATGTCTGAATGGATCAAACCTAATAACTCTGTTGACCGAATTCCGGTTGAGAAGGGTCTTCTCGTCATTTTACCGGTCAGACAGTGTTCGCAGGGCAATGTCCTTGCACCCGTGATCTTAGGCAACAAACTTGCCTTAATCATTTGATTCATCTTAAAATTTCCTGGATGACCCAGTCGCATGTGCCACAAGCCATAATCAGACAAACAAAAAAAGGAATACTCAGAAGAGACATTCATTGATTCATTAGAGTTTATTACAGGAAGATAAATAGGTCATACTCGGGCATAAACTTTCCCGTCGCACAGACCTTCTTATTCTTGCCAATAGAAACACGCTTATTATAAAAACAGACTTCAAAATCCTTCTTGAGTAGTACTGGGACAGATATCAAGTTCCGACGTATCCCTGGGGCATATAGTACATCATTTAGTACCATAATGCTATCCCTCAGGTCAAGTCTGTATGTCCCAACACCTTCCACGTCCAGGTAGGTATTGCTCCCAATGAAGATCCTTTGTTCACCTTTGCTCAGCTCCTTGAAGTCCACCAGGCCCTCCTTCGTCTTCGCGATATGTCTGGTTGCTTCAGAGTCGATCCACCATCCATCACTGTCCGTGATGACGGAGTTGCATTTCACGATAGCCGTGAATTCCATTTTCTTCTTGCCTTCGTTTTCAGGTATTTTAGAATTTCCTGCCTTCTTCTTGTTGGGGTAATTGACCTTGAAATGGCCATATTTGCCACAACCATAGCAAGAGCCGTGTGTATTTCCCACTCTTTCCCTTCAAATTCGTCATGGAGGGACCCAACCTTTTCTTTGCGTGCACGGCATTTGCTTCTTCTTCTTCCTCGACCTCAAAGATCTCAGCTTTCGATCTTTGTTTGGAGAGGTCCTGCTCAATTGCCATCTGTGCAGGTAAGTCCGTCACAGACTTAATGTTGCCATTCATCCACAAAGATGTGGCAACCATGTCGAATGACGGAGGGAGACTTCCCAGTATGGCTGCGATCTGCATCCTCTCCGGAATTACGCAATCAACAGCCACAAGATCCTTGGCCATCACGATCATCTTGTTCACGTGCTCAAAGATGCTTTCAGATTCCTTCATTCTACACGAGTTGTAATTGCGTAGAAGAAGCTGGACGCTCACTTCAGATTTGGAGTGATATTTCTCCTTAACCGCGGTCCAGAGCTCGTAAGCTGATTCGCAGGTTTCAAAGACCCAAATCAGGTTCAGATCCATGTGGGTCAGCATAAAGCTCCTAGCCCTATTATCCGTTTTCTCCCACTGTTTGCGGGACCTAATTTCCTCCATAGTTGGATTTTCAGATAAAGTTGGGCCGGGTTTGTCTATGATGGTGTGCATGCTATCGTGCAACAGGCCATAGTAGATCTTTCTGCTTCATAATTCATAATTAGTACCATTAAGGTACTCTATTTTTCCCACCTCAGTGGCAATCATTTTGCTTGTCATTTTTGTTGATCTAATGAAATATAAGTAAGCTTGGTATGAGATTGTGATGTCTAACAAGAATAAGTAAAGTTTTTTTTGGATCTAATGAAAAAAAACAGGAATGTTTGAGACAGTGATTTAAAAAAAAAATTAATGATAAAACAAGCTTCTAATTCAATATAATACCAAGGATCAACACACAAATACAAATAAGTTAATTTAAGAATCAACTAATTATGGTAAAAAATAGACAGGCTTGTGGACACTTTAGTGAACAATATTAAAAAAGTCAGGGATGGAGCTATCTTATGGAAGGGGTTTCACGTAAAAAAAAATTGCAAGGGGCTTTTTCAAAAAAATACAGTATTTCAATATACAAGGTTTTCTTTTTTTAGAGCACTCCTACTTTTAATTTAACAAAAAAATAAATGAAGGACGAAATAGTATGCGGGTTTGAACGTTAAAAAAAAGCAGACGTGATTCACCAAAAAGTAAAATCCGTGACAATAGTTACAATTAAAAAAAACTCACGACAAAAAAAGACGATGGAAGCTTTCACGTGATTAAAGCTGCCAACAAAGGTTGCCTCCCGTTAAAAAAAAACAAAAGCAAGAAACGATAAAAAATGGAGAGAGGACTTCACTTGAATGTATGTGAAAATGTTTCATGTGATCATGTACCACTCAAGGATATATATTTTTAATTGGTTGATCCGTACAATGTGAAGTGTTAAAAAATGAAAATAATATAATAATATATTCAGATGTTCACGTGATGCGGCAGTTGTGTAGCAGAGGAAACAAACAAAAAACGTGAACCTCAACTGATTGCACAAAATAAAAAAAATGGATCTCAAAAAAATAAAAAAGGAACCTGAGATCGTCTTTTAGGGTTTCGGGAGAGTAAGCAACTTGAGTGTTTGTGGGAGCGGCGGCCGAGATGAGGATGTTCCGATCAGCGCCTGCAACGAGCTCTGATACCAGTGGAGGAATGCTCCAGGCATGTCATCGACCTTCTTGTTGAGTGAGAACGAGAGAGAGAGAGAGAGAGGGAGTGATGGAAACAGGGATGGGGTTGGATGGGGGCTCCCGTTAGGCGAGCGAGTTCCGATGATGGCCTTTCCCTCCCTATGGGGAGGTTTTTATAGGGCGTATGCCCTCACCACATCCGCCCCCATCGACTACGCCCATTGCGGTTATGACCTCTGTGAGACCCGACCCTCGCGCAACCGTCGGCGACGGTTTTGACCACTCGATCATTCCGCGCGAGAATCGTTCTAACATCGACCTCTCCACACCCTTCTCCTTTCCCCCCTCCACGTTGGCCTTCACCAAGTCCCTCACGTCTTTTTGACATCGAGTGCACTTGGCAACATTTTTATTGCTGCCAACAAGGTGATGTTTCAGTCTGGTAATACCCCCTCCTCCGAGTTGCCTACCACAGAAATTGCATTGTGGTTTCGATTTGTTGCCATCTAGAGCGGTGGCATACTTCCAACCAATCTCTCCACTCTCCAAATCAATCTATCTACGAGAACCATCAGAGTCTGAACTGGAGTGTGCCATGATCTTGAATCCTTGAGAGCTGAAAAACACAGAAAAAAAATTCAAAAACCCCAGATTTCAACACCAAATTAGTCAATAATATCAAGAATTAAACCATGTTTTCTCAACTCGAAATTTAGGGCTTTTGGTGTCAATTAAACCTCATTTTCAGATCTGATCAGTAGCTCCTAAATCCACGGTTTAACAAATCAAAAGTTAGGAGTTTTGGTGTGAATTGAACCTCAATTCCAGATCTGATAATTACCTCTTAAATCCATGTTTTCTCAACTCGAAATTTAGGGCTTTTGGTGTCAATTAAACCTCATTTTCAGATCTGATTAGTAGTTCCTAAATCAATGGTTTAATAAATCAAAAGTAAGGGGTTTTGGTGTGAATTGAGCCTCAATTTCAGATCTGATAATTATCTCTTAAATCCATGTTTTCTCAACTCGAAATTTAGGGCTTTTGGTGTCAATTAAACCTCATTTTCAGATCTGATCAGTAGCTCCTAAATCCATGGTCTAACAAATCAAAAGTAAGGGGTTTTGGTGTGAATTGAACCTCAATTTCAGATATGATAATTACCTATTAAATCCATGTTTTCTCACTCGAAATTTAGGGCTTTTGGTGTCAATTAAACCTCATTTTCAGATCTGATCAGTATCTCCTAAATCCATGGTTTAACAAATCAAAAGTAAGGGGTTTTGGTGTGAATTGAACCTCAATTTCAGATCTGATAATTACCTCTTAAATCCATGTTTTCTCAACTCGAAATTTTATGGCTTTTGGTGTCAACTAAACCTCATTTCAGATCTGATAATTACCTCTTAAATCCATGTTTTCTCAACTCAAAATTTAGGGCTTTTGGTGTTAATTATACCTCATTTTCAGATCTGATCAGTAGCTCCTAAATCCATGGTTTAAAAATCAAAACTAAGGGGTTTTGGTGTGAATTAAACCTCAATTTCAGATCTGATAATTACATCTTAAATCCATGTTTTCTCAACTTGAAATTTAGGGCTTTTGATGTCAATTAAACATCATTTCAGATCTGATAATTACCTCTTAAATCCATGTTTTCTCAACTCGAAATTTAGGGCTTTTTGTGTCAAATGAACCTCATTTTCAGATCTGATCAGTAGCTCCTAAATCTATGATTTAACAAATCAAAAGTAAGGGGTTTTGGTGTTAATTGAACCTAAATTTGAGATCTGATTTCCTGCACAGATTGTGCTCTGTTTGCTGGAAATCACTGAATTTCGAGTGATATTAATTTCGAGTTGAGATCAATTTAGCTCAGTGTGACATGACATCAATTTGGCTCACTTGCAAATGTTCTATATTGATGCATGGTGTACATGACATCATTAGGAAGATCCCTTCAGCTTCGATCAGGCAAAGTGGTGAATGCTCATGACTTCATAAGTGATAAATGATAATTACCTCTTATATCCATGTTTTAAGTTCTAACAACCTCTACAAAACCCCAATCTTTTCACATACAAATATCAGATTCAAACTGTGATCACTAATTAAGAGAACAAAACCCCTACCAAAATTTGAAAATTAACTCACTAATTAAGAGTTTAAGAGAAGCTAATAAAAATCATACCTCAAATGCTTGGAGGAAGAAGGAAACAACCATGGAGGAAGAAGAATTGGAGGCTTTGCAGCTCAAATTGTGTGTGGATCGATATGGGGCGATATGCCCATTAAATAGCCTAATGCCACCAATACAAAGATGCCATTTCGTGCATTCCAATTCATCAAGATGCCATCTGTCGGCCGATATATCGCCGACACTCGATATATCGACGATATATCACCGACATCCGGTATTTCGACATACAACCTCATATCGATATCCCTCTCTCGTCGATACCGATATCGCGACACAACCTTCCATGGGTATGATCATCGCAAGTACTCGGCTAATTAAAAAAACATCCCGATTTCAACAAAACCAACTACTGTTATCCGCTGGATTAGATTTAGATCCGATCGGCCGAAGATCCGACCCGACCCGGGTTGCGGTGAGTCGCGCAGCGCAACGAAAAGGGCAAAGGAGAGCCGGTTGGCGCGGTGCAGAGAATCAGAGATTGTGGGTTCGGGGGGAACCCAAAACGGACACAATGGGCGGGAACCCAAAAAGAGCCACACATTTCGCAAATCGCACGCTCGACACCCCTTCCCTCCTCCCCAATTTCCCACTCCTCTCCCTTTCCAATTCCATATAATTCCATTTCCCTCTCCTCCTCCCCCCCTCTTTCCCCCCACCCTTCTCAGATCGACAGCGGGCGACGGCGGAACGAGAAGCATTCGCTACTCCCCAATCCCTTCCTCGAGGTCCGTTCATGGCGTCCACCCCAACCCCAACCTCAACAGCAAGCGATCCCAACAAGAGGAAGCGGAAGCCCTATGAGACCAAGAAGAAGCGGCTGAGAACTATCTTCGATCCCTCCACCTCTGCCTTCGATGACCGGCCCCTACTCGTCGACCGCTGCCGCCGTGACATTGCCGATCTCTGTGCCTTCTTCCGCAACTCCCTCGCGCCACGTCTGCCCCTCGATGTACTCAATTTCCGCTCCCAGCAGGCCTCCATCGCGTGCTTGATGGAGGGGAGCGCGCTCCCCCTCGCTGAGCTCGCTGATGAGGTTTATGCGCAGTTGGCCGCAGCTGGTGGGGTCACGGTGCAGTCGCTCCTCACTGATCTGCCGTTTATTGGGAGCAGGATTAAGTATGGAGTCGATGACGAGAGTGGCAATGAGCAGCAGTGCCTTTGGTGTTGGGAGGTGATTGTTGAGTTGATGGTTTTTGTATTAGTATTAGTTTTTGTATACGATCTGATCTTGATGTTTGTGCTATGTTTTTGTGATTTGTTTGAGTGGTTGTTTAGGTGCGGGAGGTGTCTGTGCTGCCAAAGAGCTTGCGTGGACTTGTGAAATTTTTGCGCGCAACCAGGAACAAGGTGCATTCGAGGATTGCCGCGCTTTCGGGTATTAATTGTGTTGTGACTTTGGAGTTTTTGTTATCGCTTCGAACCGTTGTGATTGGGTTCTATGAAAATTTATTTTGTTTCCTTTCCGTTCATTTTACCTGTCATTATAATTGAACTGTAAGCTTAGCTGATCTTCAGTTGCTATCCGGTGGCAACTTCAGTTGTATTGAATTCTGGCAAGAGTTGAATCGAATTTGATACATATGTGCAAACTTGCTCTATTGATCAGAAATGTGATTGCATCGGAAGTGACAGGATTGGATTTAATGGAAATTTACTTGTTTGTTTCCATCTTTACCAATCGGTATAATTGGAGTCCACGTGCATGCAAAATTTTGGCAATCTGTGGAAATGACCGTCGTATTGTATCGGTTAGAGTAATGTCATTACTTGTTAGCTAATCTTTATTTGTTATCTAGTGACCATTGCGACAATACTGAATTTGGAAAATCCGGATGACTACAAGTCTGTTTTACGTAAAGCATCTGAACGGCTTGCACGGGAATCTAACTTGGATGATCTCCATGCATCGATGCAAAGATTTGTAGAAAAGAGAAACACAACCATGTATGCAAACTCTGTTTATTTCTCGTGCTTTGTTGCCCTCTTAATAGCGATATTTTTGTGATTGTTTTTTTGTTCCATCATGACAGTGCTCCCAAAGAAACCAACGTAAATGAGGGGCAAACAAAAGAAAACGCGGAGAAGGGAGGAGGGAAGAAGGATCAGGAAATCCAAAAGGAGAAGTTACAGCATGTAAGCTACATCTGCACCTCTTTCAATTTATTATTTCACATGCTTGAACATGTAGAAATGTTCTTTTTTTGGCAACGCAATTATGCTTCCAATGAACTGGATTATATAACCGTGCTGATTGGAGTTGGATTATTGTGGCCATGCTGAACGATTTTTTTTGGGAACACTCACAGTTCTTTGGTAGCGTGTTTGTCATACTGTGATTATAACATGCATTAACTTCTGTAGGATTTACCTGATTTTGTAGAATCGTGATATCTTTATTTTGGGTTAGCTTGGGTAGAGGCAAATGATTATCCATGATTTGAGACAATCAAAGCTCTGTTTTCAATTAGTATTTAAGTGTTTCTTTTACAGAGTTACATTTTTTCTAATATTGGATGTGGACTTTGATCTGCATTTAATGTTTTCTTGTGCATTAATATGAAAAGGCCCCACTTATCTGTTCTTTCTAATGATCAAGCATTTAAATCAATGCAGGAGAAGGAGCTTAAACGTTTGAAAGATGAAGCCATCAGAGAAGAAAGAAAGCGTGAGAAAGAAGAGATGGAGCTGAAGAAACGTCTTAAACGGGAGCAGGATGAAGCTGAAAAAGAAGAGAAAAAACGTGAGAAAGAAGAAACAGAGTTGAAGAAACACCTTAAACGGCAACAAGATGAAGCTGAGAAGGAACAGAGGCGTCGAGAGAAAGAAGAGGCTGAGTCTAAGAAGCAGGCCTCCCTGCGGAAGCAAGCTACATTAATGGAAAGATTTCTTAAGCGAACAAATGACAATATTACATCTAACCAATGCGCTGATTTGTCGACAAAGGTTCTATTGCCTCAATTTGTCCCAGAAAATGTTGATGCTGTTAAGAGTGTTACCTCATCAGTGGATTCCGCGCTTTCCCACTTGACTATGTACAATGGAGAGGATCTCCGCAAGTGAGTCTTGGTTGAGTTGGATTTTCACTTGATTTTTTGGGTTATGAGCTCTGTTCTTTCACCAGTTAATGAGCGTAGAGTACCTACTTAAATTGAAAGAATTGTTTCTATAATAATTTTATATTATCTTTTCATCGATGCAGACATCATCTGGCTGTGTGGCGTGGTCTTTGCCTCATAAACAGCTCCAAACGCTGGGGCATTCGTAGTAAACCGAAGCTTGAATTAGTCAAGGAAATTAGATTGCAAGGTCCTTCCCCTGCTACTTGGTGTTCCCAGAAAGTTGGAGTTTCAACCAAAGAACAACCATGTATCCAAGCAAAATTTGATGATTCAAATCTTGCGAAAGGTTCTGACGAGGTTGAGGAAATTTTAATATGTGACCTAGATCCTCAAAATGATAATAATACCAGACACACAAATACGCCGAAATTGAAAAGAATCATGAAGTTATTGCAGTTTGACAAAAGTCCAAGGCCTGCATATTATGGCACTTGGTCTAAGAAAAGGCAAGCATATTAGGCATATCCTTTATCTGCACTCACTATGTTGAATTCTTCTTCTGAAGAGCTTGTTTATTTTGTTATACTTATACTTTATCTGGATTTTCCACAGTGCTTTTATTGGGCCCCGTCATCCTTCTAGAAAGGATCCTGATTTGGATTATGATGTTGAAAGTGATGAGGAATGGGAAGAGGTACTTTTGTTTTTTTTTTCACACTTATACCCTTTAGTTTCTTTGGAGCAGGATGCTTATTGTTGGTCACATCCAGGAGGAACCTGGTGAAAGCCTTACTGATTGTGAGAAGGATGAAGAGGATGTTGAAGATGTAAAGGGTGAATTAAAGGAAGAGAGTGAAGACAGCTTTGTTGTTCCTGATGGTTATCTTTCAGAAAACGAGGTATTTACTGGTTTTTTGCCTATGCTGTTGTTTTTGTGGCTATATGTTGCTTGAAGGAGCTTTGCAGGTTGATATTTTTTGCAATATTATTGTGAATTCATTGGCATGATTTGTTATATCTAGAATTTTTATCGCAGTTTGGATTCCCAACAGTATGTTAGCCTTAATCTCACCATGCAATTGTGATTTGTGAAACTTTTGGCATCTTTCCATATTGTTAAAGAATTCAACCTCCAATAGAGCTTCTACGGCTATCATCATTTTCCATGCCATGAGTTCATGACATGTTAATTTTTATGTGTCTAATTCAAAACATCCCTCCCTTTTGGCCAGGTATCAAATATGTATTTTCAATCTTGTTTTACCAACACCAAGATTGGACATCGGGATATATACGTGTTTCTGATATTGTTGGTATTTTGAAATTGTGAAAAAACAATTTTGTTGAAAATTAAGATATACACAGTTACATTTACAAACTAGACAATATACATACTTATTGGCTATAGTGGGTGTTTATAACTATAAAGAGGTTTCCTTAGTATTGCATCGTATCATGGTTTGAAATTTCATGAAATTTCGCCGAAATTTCGGTTTTGATAGGTCATGGGCATCGAAACTCCTATATATGTCGATTTCTTGGATTTTGATCGAGATGCGTGATATTTTGACATATCGACCCATTTTGGTTGAAATTCATGATTTTTAGTACAAAATTTCTCGGATTTTGACTGATATTGACGAAATTTCGCCCATATCTATGTATATCAATGGTATTATCTATATGAGTTTGATTTTACTACTTATTTACATATTCTCAATAGTAAACCACATCATGTTTTATATATTTTGTTTTGGGTCGGGGGCGTTGCCCCCACACCTTCGTCTGATAGAGTATGGTGCATCATGGGGGATACATACGACAATTCTTCAACTTGGGGAGCTTCCTCCCCTTTGGGTTTAAGCAATGGAGATGGGACAACTCTATAACTTCTATATATCCAATATAGCTTCTTCGTTTCATTCGCTTGCCATTTATCTTTGTAAAATAGATGTATCTTTACTATAAGCTTGTAATTAATTCTGCAATTCATTAGAACTATGTTCATGACATTTATTTCTATGAACGAAACATTGTCTAATTAATCATTATCTACATTTTAGAATTAAATGCTTATCCATTTTTATGAATAAAAGATGTCTTTTGAATGTTAGCTTAATTATTTCAATTCCCATTTCTAGTATCTATTAGTCAGCTTACCAATATGTTTGATATGATCGATATGGTGTGATATAAGGCGTACATATGAGAGATATGTGTGATATAAGCGTGCATTTGTAAGCTATTATTGTTTTAAGATCTTGGATTTGATGATATCAATTTCTAATATGTATCAGTCGAGAATTAACAATAACATCGATTTGGATGTTATACCTGATATGCGCGAATAAGAGGCATATACGAGCAATATGCATGATATAAGCGTGCATTTGTAAGCTATTATTGTTTAAGATTTTGGATTGGATGATATCAATTTCCTATATGTATCAGTCGAGAATCAACATTAAACATTGATTTGGATGATATACCTGATATGTGCGATATAAGAGGCATATACGAGCAATATGCATGATATAAGTGTGCATTTGTAAGTTATTTATTGTTGTAATAACCCAGAAAATCTTAGTTTGCGAAAAATGATCGAAAAATGGCTTTTGAGCCATTTTCAACATTTCTACCGAAACGGTTGAAATTTCTCGAAATTTCACTGAAATTTTGATTTTGGAAGGAATCGAAACGAAATTGAAATCGAGATTTCAAACCTTGCGTCATAGTTCATTGATTGATATATTAGAATGCAAATGAAACAACTCATAATGGATACACCAATTCATTCATAAGAAGAATAAAATAGACAATGTAGATACCGAAAAGTACTATCATGAATAACATGACTATTATACCCTGTAAGCACACTACGAATTTGAAAAGGAACACTAATTAGTAATAGTTATGAGATAATATTAACAAATATTTATGAATATTAGGGTAATAGTGTAGTAAGACTCTGGTGGAAATTGACCCAAATTAGATACAACAATTTAGAAAAACACCCGCCTCTACCAACGGAATAAGCAATTGTGGAATCTGCTTATTGCAATAGCTATTGCAGTCATCATAACTATCCTGCTAATGCATTTTATGGAAATGACATTCTTAAGCAAAAAATTAAATAATTTCATATGGGGCTTGGCCAAGTTTTTTTATTTGTCATGAGAGAGTGTATTGGGCTTCAATGGCTGTACTCTACCAGGTCTACCTAGAGTTTTCTGAAATTGGATTGTGAATGGGGATGCGATATTGATGCATGTATGACTTTGGAGGTGAGAGGTGAAAAATTGTGATGAGCCTCACATGTGTAGGGGTCAATGTGGAGGAGGGTTGGATTTCCAAAAAAACGAGGAAGAGAATATAGGTATCAGAGTCCATTTTCTATTTCATATGACCTGTCATTTATAAATCCATACCAACTTCTTTTTATAGGAGGGGATGGACACATAAAAAGAAATAATAAACTGAAATCACATACTAATTAAGCACGATTGACTCCTAATAAACATTTAATTTATCTAAATCTTTTCAGCTATATTCAATACTAAAATAAGGGATCTATAACCACTGGCGGACTCCGGATTCTTTATTAGGCAGGGCACTATGATGTCCCATGATATAGAAAATATGGTAAATTATAAAAATGGCCCTGACTATACATTGATTCCCAATTAAGGGTCTCATTTTTCAATTGTAACAAATATGGGCCTGAACTTTCAACTTAAGGATTAAATGTCGACATACAAGGGTTGTTGAAGCTTAAAAAGGCCTCTACTTGAGACAAAAATATAAGATCATACCCTTCTTTGTTACAATTGAAAAATGAGTCCCTTAATTGGAAATTGAGGCATAGTCGATAACTTGATATCCTTTTTTAATTTACTCTAGAAAATAACGATGTTCATAATATCTAAAATAAAAATGCTTGTAATGTAGGCACATATTAGAAAAAAAACATACAAGTCAAAATAAATATCGTTCATCTAGTGTTCATATTCTAAAAACAATCATGGTATCATCATTGGTAAAAGAATAAACTATATTCCTATTTAAACTATTCCCCACATAGCATGATAAAGGTGGTTTACAAATTACAATACTAAATATTTTGGACGTTTTTGAAATATAACCTGGTGTAAAATTTTAATAAGTGTATTATTATGGTAAAAATACCTTTTGTATCTAACAGTTCTAAACGAATAATACATTTACATCTTTGTCATGAAAATACATCAATGTTATTATTATTTTTTTTGACACTCAATGTTATTATTATTATGTTTATTATTCCTGAAAAAAATTTGATCTTATAATTTGCATTACCTCACATACTATACAACTGTTTATAAACTATATCTGTCACTACTATAAATATAAATTAATTTTATTATTGCAAAGATATGCATTACACATTATGGTACAATGATATATATTCACATAAAATCACAAACACGAATGCAATACATACTTCAAATCAATGGCATAAAATCATATGAACACATACATAAATGTCGAGATACATATACAATGATTACCTAATGTCAAGAATATATTTCAATTGTCATCTCATGACCTTGTGATACAAATTTAATACATACCTTTCAAAAAATCAAGACCAAGCGAAATGTGGAGAGCAATCGTTAGTTGATTAATTAGATTTGAATTGATGGTAATTATAAAGATGCATGATTGAAAAATTATTAGATTGAAAGTGTGAGTTGTATACATAAAAGAGAGACTAAGTTGGAATATTTGATAACGTAAAACTTAAATCGAAGTTGTGATGTCAGGTCTTGAATTAACATTCTCCCTACAGAGAGAAGAGTAGCCAATGTGTGAGATGCTAAATTTCATGCGAAGGTAAGATACAATAGTAACTGAAGACATAATGCTAAAAGATGTCAAAAGATGGAGATTTCTTGATGCTAGGGATTTCACAAGAGATATAATTGGTAGTTGAAATGCAAGATACATTGAGATGGAAATGTTGAGATAGAGATGTTGAGATAGAGAGATATGTGGGATGCTGAATCATAAATGTTGAGATACGAAATATATTGACTTCCCAGATGAGAGATTTAATGGGATGCTTAATTGAGAGGGAAAATGAGAGGGGACACGCTGTTTGATGAAGAAACATATTGAAAGGGTATATTTCAATGAGACATAGGTACATGAATAGGAAATCCCTTTCCTAAAAAAGTGAACAGGAAATCCGAATTTCTATTTAGAACAAATCAAGAGAGATTTGCAAGCGAAGGATGTTTCCAGTGTTGCTATAGCTGGCTGACTATACCGAATAATTGGTTCAACTATGTGGTGCGGGGGTTCACCGACTGAACAATAAATAGCCGTCTTGACCGAATAGTTGGTCTGACTATTTGGCCAATTGGCTGACTATTGGCAGATGCTGAATTTATGTTAATTTATTTTTATTTGTTTAAATTCAGAAGGCTTACCATTTATAGCAATATTGCTAGAAATATGAAAGCTTCATATATGCATCTTGTTAGTTGGCACTTTTATCTTGGATTCTTGCTAATTGATGGTCATATATGTATAAATATACATGAATATATGTATTTGAATGAACTCTTATATTTAAAATAATTCAAACATACAAACATAATAATTCCAAATAGTCGCATGAATATCGATTATTCTCTATTCAATGACTCGTTTGACTGAATACCCAATATCGACTTCTGCAACACTGGATTTTTTGACATGAAATAATTAGAGAGGGGCACATAATTAGGAGGGCATGCAAATGTGGGCAAACTTAGCCTTGGCCGATCCCAAGCTAGGGTAAGTTGAGGAGGGTGGTGTGTTAGGTAGCCAACAACCAATGCAAAAGAGGTGAATTTGTAGATAGTGTTTTTTTAGGAACACTATTTATGATTTTGTCTCAAAACAGTTTGCATCTCTTCAACATGATTTAAGCAAGTATTTTAGCTGACCCTACTTAATGTTGGAAAAAGGCTTTGTTGTTGTTGTACATGGATATGTATGTGCACATAATTGGTGGGGGATGGTGATGGCGCCCCCCTTGCCATATCTATGGGTCCACCATTGTCTATAACTGATTTTATTAACTGAAATTATTGTAATCATAGTTAAAATTGCAATATTGCTCAATCCTTAATTTGGATCAATTTCCAATTTTGGATTGCATTGAAGTTCTTTTTTTTTTTGCTTTGGAAACCTCCTCTCATGATGAGTTGGCTGATCAACAGATATCCCGTGAAATCCATGGAATTATCTTGTATTGACACCAAAATTTCTTCTTAGCCACTCCAACAGGGTCATACAAATTACGATATTCATATTATATGTTTTATTTAAATTATTTTGTGATTAAAGCAACTGTTTGCCATAGTCATTTTTTGACAAATATGTAATCTTCAAAATTTTTATGACAATAACTAATAGACCCTTCTTTAATTGGATGGCAATTTTGTAGAAAGAAATAAATATATAAACTAATACATTAACATTTTTTGTGATTTTATTTTTAGTTTACCATGTTCCTTGTAACATTCCTGCTTCTAACCTTCTATGCTTAAGACAATATTTGTTGGTTTGATTCATTAAAACGGAGTAAGATATTCAAAGAATCCCCTTTTCTAATAATTCGGTATAGCTATGCATTTATTCACAATTCATTTTTTTGGGTAAGATTACTTTGTGAAGGAATGCATTTTTTTTACATTCTACTTGAATCATTATTATAACATTGGAACATAAAGGAATTATTTGTGAAGTAACAAATTTCCAATTCAAATACCTTATAAATATGAATGTCTAAATCATCAGTGAAAAATGAATTTTGAGCTTGGGCGCATGATAGGGGAAGGGTGGGTTTGGTGGTGGGAAAAGGGGGTTGAAGTAGATGTTGGTACATAGCACAAGCAAATATTCAAAAACATGTACAACATGCTCCCAAAAAATACAAGTGGAAACTGAGACAAGTGTCATAAATCAATCGATTCAATCCTTTACGTCATCATTTAAGTCTAGCTCTTCTTTTTCTTCATCTTCATCTTCTTCTATATCCTCAAGATGTAAATCCTCCTCATTCATCGGCGTAGTATTGGAGCTCGAAGATGAAACTCCCCTACCACATTCACCTCGTTGTCTCCTTGGTTTCAAATGCTCTTCGGCACTACTAGCATGTGCTATAGCACCCCATGTCAATTCGAAACCTGGAAAAACCTCCTTGTCATGAGCATCAGCATCTTTGGTCCATTCATCCATGTGTGTATGATTACAAGATGAGAGAGGATCTCATTCTTTCTCAACTCGATGTTCTTGCAGGTTGGAATTGAAATGCACGTACACAAGATTGTTCATCTTCTTCGTCTCCAACATGTTTCTCTTCTTGGTATGGATATGAAGACCAAAATATATAGTTTAAAATTATATCAATTACTTTAGTTACCGAGTCAAATGTACTCTAGTTACCGAGTTAAATTAATCAAATTGGGTGGGTGGAGTGGAGTCATTACCGAGTCAAATATACTCCAATTACACTCACATTAGGAGGATGAAGACGTCAAGTTCAAGATCTTGATGGCCATGGCTTTCAAATAAGGTGTGCCATTTCCATGATTGTACCACCAATTAGCTATTGAAATAGAGAATTTGTCAATATAATAAAATAAAAATATGATTGGCATGAATAGAAAAGAATGACTGAAATACCTGGATTATAATTGCCATCATCTGTTATCATTTGTCTCACAGCTAAAGGCTTTGCCAAAATCTCCACGACCAAGTCTGTATGCTAGAAGCTCGTCCTTGGTAATTGCTTCATCTAGGGGGTCAGAGCAACATGTGAGGTGGACCAGGGTGTTGGAGGGTGTTGGTTATCTTATGTAAGGCATCAAACATGAAGGTTGATGCCCAAAATTACGCTTTCATTGCCTTTGGCATGCTAACCTTGGAGGTTGCGGTGTGTGGTGCAGTTGTTGATGACTTTCTTGGGTTTGCCATTAGCAAGCCTTTTTTGTAGGGCCATGACTTAGGGCTTGGCGGTGGAGAGGATGGAACACATAATCAAGTGGTAGCTGTTGAAGTTGCTGTCTAGGGGATGCCATTTGTGATAGTTTAGAATGCAGACAAAACTAGAGAATTGAATTGACGGGATTCGTAGAAAGTTCTTTCAGAGGGAGTTGAGCAACGTGATTGGGGTATTTGTTTGATCAAGTGTGAGGGGGCATGCTCAAGAGTGTGAGGGGGGTATGCTCGAGAAGGAGTTGGCTTGAGTGTTTAGGAACTTACATAAGTTCAATGATGCGCTGCTGGCCAAGTGGGGTGTGAAGTTGTTTGGACTTTGGAGGGAGAGGCAAGTTATATGGTGAGATATTGAATGCTGGCTATGTGGGGTTGCCCCATCCTGAAGGACAAATTTGGGTTGCCAAGGAAGTTATAGACATTTTGGAGTCGGTTGATAAACTTGCTGCCTACTCGAACCACTGTCAGAGAGGTGTTTTGGGAATTGGGAGGAGGGCTCAGGACTTTATGTTTTGGGCAGGTAATTTGTTAAGGAAGGGCATGCTTGGGGAGATATTTCCTAAACTGGCTATCACACTTGTGGAGGATGGGTATATGCTGGTGCTGCAGTGTTGTGTGCAAAGTTTGGTTACTTGCATTCCCGTGGACTATCTGGAGCCAGAATGTCAGGGTTTATGTCAAGAAAATAGTGCATAATAAGAAAGCATCGTATGCATCATGGGGGTACCTTGTGCTTTTGAGAGTTGCAACTGTGTTGTATTTTAAATAACTTTTTTGATGTAGTTCCATGTTGGATGATCATCCTTCAGATTTTTGATTTTTTGGAACAATTTGTTTTTGGTTGATGTTATGCTTGTTTTCCGCCAACCAACACCACTAATATATTTTATTATTCTTTTGCACAGTACACTTGGTTTTTTCCCTTATTCTTTCTAAACTTTGTGGACTAGATAACTAAGTATTATTTGTTTGCCAATTTCATAGGAACTTAGTATAATGGTTGGCTAATTGAATCGCCATTTTCACATACTGTTCCTTAATATTTAAAAAATAGTCGATGAATATCCATAATGAATCCTTGTATTACTTGTTGATTTACTGCTGTTAAAAAATATTGCTCCATTTATTAGAGAGTTAACTGATAAGGAATACTTATTGAAATAAATGATTCTTTTGTGGAAACATATGATATTGCTTCAACTCGTGTTATGGATTTAATATTACAAAATAATGAGCCACGAATTCTTGTTTAACTTGATATGGATGTCTCAGATCAAGGAATGCTTAGGAATTTTTCTATTCATTTCTTTCCTTTTTCTGGATATTTTGTTCCTATGCATCCTTTCTAGTGGATTGCTTATGGAGTTCGAAGAGATCATATCTTCGGTGACTTTGACTGAGGTGTGAAAATTTCTGGATATCCAACTTCAATTTTTTTCTGATTAGATTATCTATATTTAGTTGCTCTGAAACAATTAGGACTGACAATAAATCTACACGTTCTGAGAAGAGATATTTGAAAATCAATCTTACAAGGATTTACTAAATTTGGGTGCCTGTCTTTATGGCCTGTGCATGTTGAATGCTTTGCCCTAAAATGTCCATATATTGATATACTTACTTTTTGTGGGCAGGGGGCGGAAATGGATATTCAGACTTCTGATGCCATGAATGATGATGCAACAAGTATGGCAAGCAGTCAACAGGAGGTTGAAAGTGAGGAATTTAGAATGTTATTACAACATATCAAGTATCTTAACAGTCTCACGGAGAAAGCTCTTTCCAAGAGCCAACCTCTAATCATATCAAACCTTATGCATGAAAAGTCTGATCTAATGAAAACTGGAGATCTTCACGGGGTAGCCAAGATTGAAAGCACCTGCTTGCAAGCTCTGTGCATGCAGGTTTGTCCTGGAGGGGCTGTTGTAGAGTTCTCCATGGATAATCCAGTAGACATGGTTGAAGAGGTGTGCCCATCGCAATGCAGGATTGATGCTTCACCTGCAGCCGCATCTCCGTTAATACCTGATTCTAATCTCCCAGAAATTGTAAGTCGATGGAAACATCAATTATAACAAATTTAGCCCACATATCTGCAAGTTTATTTTCCCGGTTTATTTACCATTTATGCTGCTTATTATCAGGTAAGAACTATCCAGTCTTGTTCTCAAAGCATTGGCAAGGTTGTTGAAGTATTACAACAGAAATTTCCAGCTTTCTCAAAGACACAAATTAAGAACAAAGTCAGGGAGGTAGCTGAGTTTGTCGATAATCGCTGGAAGGTAGAGCCGCATCTGTTACTTTATGTTTTGAAATTTCAAGGTAGATATTGCCTTTTATTCTGCTCCGTCATCAAAGTTTGTGTTTGCTTATGTAGGTTAAAAAAGAGGTCTTGCACAGTTTGGGAATGTCTCCATCACCTGGTATGTCCAAACCCAACCTTATTTTTTCTGATGAAAAAGGATAATGGGTTCAGTCTTGGAAATGGTAAAATAGCTATTGGTTGGGACTGGGAGGGGGCCACATATGTTGCACTGCTTTTATCTGCAAAATTCCTATCTATTTATTATTCCCCCCTTTTGCCTGTAACTGTAATTACCAAAGATCTGCAATGCTCATTCCTTTTATGCTTGATTGAAACCATCAGATGGATCAAAGAAGAAGTCAAGGGGCATAGCAACATTCTTTTCCAAAAGGTGTTTGCCACCGCCTACTGTGGGGGAGGTTTGTGCGGCTGATTCTTCACCTGTCCTGAAGAAGCATAAAACCGTCGTTGACATAGATGCTGATCAACCGTCTATGACGTGACCCTGGGAAGTAAGTCGCTCACTGTAAATGAGACTGATGGGCGACTTCTCTGTAGCATTGTATCATCCATCTTGCGTACCTTCATGGGCCCTTTTTTTCTTTTTGGAATCATGATTCCCCTATTGTTTTGATTATATAGTGACCCAGCATTCTAGTCCTCTTGGCTCTGATCTGTGCACCATGTTTAAGAGGTCTGTTTTGTCCTGAGGGTGCATAATTGCAGATGGTGCTTGATCAATCTTTGAGAGGTTCGTATAGATGATCCTAGATACCATATTTACTTCTATCGTTGGAGGAAGGGGTCCTCGGCTGCAGGATCAATGCTGAGGATCTGTACTTGGTGGATACAGGTTTTATAATCCAAGGCAGGTGCATGCCGTTTTATTGTATATTTAACTGGGACTTGGAGCCTAATTAAGTCATTCACTTGAATGACATTGTGATGTTTGTTGAACTTGTGTCTCTTATTGACATCCATCTAAATTGGGTAGTTTTCCATCGTGAGGCGTGATCTCTATCATTTGTTGTTTATTAGTACCTATTATAAAGTAATATTGGTGGGTGTACTAATGAAAATATTGAGATGCCATTGTGAATAATCCGTCACATGCTTTTGTTCATAAAGGACTTCTATCTAGGGATGCAAATAGATATGGATTTATAGAGGATTGATCTTATGAGAGCTAAAATTTGTAAGAGCATGAGAGCATGATTTTGGATCACTAAATTCTGTCATCTTTTTTCTCATTGATTGTGGGTAGGGATGGGCATGGACTGGGCCCTAAAGGGCCCAAGCCCAAGCCTATCTAAAAAATTCGGACCTTGGGCTGAGCCTCAGCCTGCAAAATTTTTTGTGTTTTGGTCCAAGCCCAGGCTCGGCCCAATTCCTTTGGGTCGGGCTTGGGCTGGGCTGGCCCATCCTCGATTGTGGCATGCTTCTCTTCTATTGCTCTTGTTGTTGTGCATTTTCTGGTTATTCCTATTCATGCAATAGATAAATCCTCAGTTATTCATCAATTGAAGCTCCTCCAAAACATCATCAAGCAATACAAACACATGAAATGGAGAGTCCAATCGGGATAAAAGAGGGAAGGGGAGGCGTGAATGGTCTATGTAAAGCCTGAGCTTAGATCCATGCATAATTTTGGGATGGGTATTGGGCTACATATCGGGCCACCATTCGGACCTTATGTCAGGCCCCCAAATGGGTCGGGCCTTGGGCTGGGTCGGGTTGGGCTGAGCCAAGCCCGAGCTTGGCCCAAAGAAATTTTGGGCTGAACATTTAAGCCCAGGCCCGGCCCAATGTTCTTTTGGGCTTGGGCTGGGCCGGGCATTTTGGGCCGGGCTTCGGGCTGGGCTGGGTCGGTCTAGCCCAATGCCCATCCCTAATTGCATGTGGAAAGAGGAGCAGAAGCTTGTGGTCTAGATTCACTGCTCTTATGCTTTTGCAGATTTTGGCTCATCGGATCAACCCTATATATATATATATTTATATAAAAATTTAAGGGTTTTTATCTGTTATGCCCCTTTGAGATATTGCAATTTTAGTTATGCTCTCTTTTTGGAAATATCAAATGTACCCCAAGCTTCTTATCATTTTATCACTTGTGCCCTTCCATTACTTTAATCGTCAATGAGTTGAACTTAACCATGATTTTATGATTATCAAACTATGGTATAGTTAAGAGGGCATTATTGTCCAATCCCCTCCTTTTTCCCAACCCCTCCCATCCCCAGCCTCCTCCTCTGCCCCAACCTCCTCCCCCACCTCTCATCTGCCCTTGACCTTCTTTCTCAACCCAAGTCTCATCCTCCTCCCCACTCCTTCGCTCCAACCTCCACCTCCTCTCCTCCACCCCAAGCCTCCCCCTCCTCTGCCCCTTTCTAAATTGTAAAATTTTGCAGTGGATTGAAACTTTGAGCAGGAGCTTGACATGCAATGGGTTGGTGACGACCTTGATGCCCTTGGAGACGGCGTGCTTGGCGAGCTCGTTGGGAAGGAGTAAGCAGGCATCGGTCTGGATCTCCATGGAGGGTGTGTTTCTTGTTGTAGCAGGTGATGGCGGTGGTGAAGAACATGGTGGCGTCGCTGAAGAGGGTGAAACTCATGTTGGATGGAGGTAGATTGGGCCAAAATCAAGGGACGAAAAGGCTGGGTGGAGAGGGTATCTTGGGTTGAGGGGAGGAGGCAGTGGAGGAGCAACTGGCTGGGGAGGAGGAGCGGCATGCTAGGAAGGAGGAGGAGCAAGCTGGGGAGGAAGAAGATGGAGGAAGAGGATGAGGTACCTTTGAACCCTCATTTTTTAAAATTAATTCCAAATGTGTCCTCAAAGTTAACGTCTGTTAGCGTTGAGGATGGATGGTCACTAACTCGAGGGGTATAAGTGATAAAATGACTAGAAGTTAGGTGCACAACTGATATTCCCAAAAAGAGAGGGGCATAATTGAAATTGCAATATCTCAGAGGGGCATAACTGATAAAAACTCAAAATATAATGTCTTAGTATTTGTTTTATGTGGCTTTTGACATCTATCTTAAAATAGATATGGATAAGAATATCATTTTGATATTCTTAAATATTTCTATGTCTTTGTGTATATGAATTTCCATATATAAATAAGTTAGAGTTATTTTTAATTATATGTAAAATAATTATATACATCTTTTCATCATATTTGGTCTAATTATGAAATAAATACGAATGGTATATTAATATCGTACATATGCATTTTGATGTATGTATACTTAAGCTAATTTGTAAAGTATTTTTGCTATTTTATTTGATTTGTATTTACTTTGTATTTGTTTCAAGGATATTATATAATTTTTATATTTGTTAATAAGAATACTTCATCTGCAGTTAATAATGGATAAAGATGTGTATTCCGTATTCGATTGTTTGTATCTTCGCATTATGATGATACAAATTTGTTTTTAATTTATTATTGTATTTGTTTTATGTAGAATTTTGTATTTGTACATGTCTTTGTTTTAAAGTGGAAACGAATATGGATATTATTTTGAAATTTGCAATAAAATATTCTATTTGATTCTTTTAGCATTGTACTTCTCTACTCCCATTCTAGGTCCCTTCTCCTTCTTATTTCCCTCCCCTTTGTTTTTATGTTCTTAAGAGATAATATATTTCTCCATTCACGAAATAGAATAATTTCAATTTCATAGTATCTAAGAGGATTTTATCCATCCATTTCTAGATTTAGTGTATACAATATTAAATGGATATACTGGGGTTGTCTCTTTAGGAGAGTTAACTTGGTTTCCCATGTCCTATTTTTCTAATTTTTTTATTTTTTTTTGAAAAATGAATTCGTGGAAATTCATCACTATATCCTTATATTATATCATTCAAGTTTCGAGTGAAATAGAGACTTCTAAAACTTCTATTGAGACAATCATTTTTAATGGTAGTAGAATTTTTGAAATTGACCTTGTCTGGATGGAGGTTGTAGGAGTCTTTGTTTAGCATGTAACTTGAATGACATAATATAGTAATATAGTTATGAAAATTCAATGAAGTATTTTAAAAAAAGAAAATTAAGAAAAATAGGACGGGAGGATCAAGTTAGCTCTCCTAGGGAGCCACCACAGTTTACCCATATTAAATACTATGATCTAATATCCGTCAAGATACACGTGCATCCTTGACATAGTAAAATGGCTTCTATAATTGGTACTAAATCAATATTGATTTGTACAAGTTAAGTTCTCTGACGGATGATTTAGTCAAATAAATAGTTTGAATTTAATTGATTTTGTTTGTATATCTATATACTGACCTTCATTTATAAAGTATTTATATTGCCTCACACAATTTTTTGTTATCAAAGAGTGAAATCTCATTGGTCTATGTGCTGAAGGAATAAGATACGGGGAGGTGAGCTTTGAACCAAAAAGGATGAAAGCATTGAAAGGTGAGGTGAGCGAATCAAGATGAGGCGGTGGTTTCAAATTTAATAGAAATAAAAAATCAAGGAAAACAAATTTAATAGAAATAAAAAAGAATAGAAAGTGGTTTCAAATTTTAAAAAATGCCAGCACAATATCTACAAGCTCCATGAAGGCGAAAGCAATAAAGTGGTCTAAATCAAATGATAGTATTTTTGTTAAGTACTTTATATGTATACAATACTCGGTGTTTGGTTTTGTATTTTTTCTTGGTTTTATTCTTAATAGTATACTAGGATGCAGACCCGTGCTTTGCACGGGTTCAATCAACGCTTTATTTACATGATGAAACGTTTAGATTTAGTTACTTTAGGTATATCTATCATGATTGGGACGTTTAAATGATTTATCTTCGTAAACGATTGAATATAGAGAAAATATATATTTATTCTACCTAAAAATATTGACGTATAGGTGAAAGTGTCGTATTGATTAATAATATGCAAGAGAAATGTACAACAATATTCACATACCTTCGAAGAAATGGAAATTACCAGTGCCAAACATGCAACATATTTAGTTATTGATTTTTCTTTTAATTTATTGATATTAGGACCAATTACTTGATTTTAGCTGAAAAAGATAACTGATTATTAGTATTACATGAACATATAGCAGTAATATGATATATATCGAGAATACAAAACTAAATGAAAATTTTGCAATGGATTAGTAATTGTTGCTCTAAATTTGATATTGAAAGAGACATGATCAACTTTTGTTGCACTATGAGTTGACAGTATACCTTACACACACAACAAAATCATCAAAACTCACATGTCATTTCTATAAATTGCAATGAATCGTTACAAATTTCATATAATTGCTATATAATTGTTATCTTAAATTTGATTTAAGATAACATAAATCATTGTTATATAATTGTTGCTAGTAATATAGCAATATATATTTGTGCAATTCAAATATATAATATAAATGTACAGAGAATAATATTCATATTTAAATTGTGTTGAAGAGAAAGAATCATGGAAAGTAATATATCTGTTGAAAGCAATATATATGATATATCATTGTTTGTGTGCTCTATTATGATTTCACAACATATAATAAAATTAAATTACAAAAGTCATCGAACTATATAACCGATTTCAATGTTATATCTGGATTTTAAAACGTAATAATATGGTATCCGAACTTCAAGATTTATCTCAATGTAGTCTATAAATCATTGTATTAATCCCTGCTTAAGAGTAACTAAACCATTAGGAAAACATGATTGAAAGCATGCATATATAATAGTGGTGTATTAAGATCATGTTAGACCACTCTCTCATATTTGGAGATAGATGATGTAATGAATATTTAACAGACACCATGCTCTTGTCATTTCGACATAATAAACTTAATTTGTACAAAATCTTAAAGGTTCTCTATGTTCCACATAAACTCCATTCTGTCTTATGGATTAGCACTTAATGGTGATTTGTGACCTTAATTTTGGTAACAACATGCTTGCGGTTTAATTGGTTAAATCAACTTTTGCATTTTCTCCCTTCCCGCTTTACTGTTTCTAGTAAGAACCAACCTGGTGTAATCCATTTGGAGACCATATGCATGATTCGAATTCGGTTCCACCGGATGAAATCGATGGCACACAGATATGGCACATAGGATCCATCCTGACTACTTGAAATCGAGGACGGGGGATCGGAGGTTATCGCCGATGGCGGTGGTTAGGGGATAGGGCCGAAGTTGGCCACACACATCCTTGCACGTCACTTGGGGAAGACCTCGCAATATTGCTCCTTGGCAGTTCATGCCCCCACATATGGAACGACAATTCCTCGATTCATGTCCTTGAAGCACCAACAACGGCCAGAGAGGCATCATTGGACATACACATGGCGTCAGAAATGGAGTTGAAGAGGGTGGAGAAGCGAGGGAGGGCGTGGTATTGTCGCTGATCTCGTGCTAGAATTGGGGTTACACGACGCAGAGAGGATCGTCTGTTGTAACCCCTGCTGCAGCAGGCTCTTCTGTAGGAGCTACGACTGTCCAATCACCTATCCCCTGGCTCGATATGCGAGCCCACTATTCCCGACCTCCTAGGAGGGTCGTTGGATCCTCATCCGACATTCCTCGTGCATTACATCGCCTGTTGTAAATGCCATTTACAACAAACGATGTCATGATCCTTCGAAGCTGGAGAGTTGCTTGGTGATGATGTATAGGGTTTGCGCTTGTAACGTCCTGGGCTTAGGTCCCCGGTCCGTTAACGGAGCATTACTTGCCCTGACAACCTCTTGGGATCGGGCCCATACGGACTCGATTAACCACCCCCAAAATGCTTAAGCCGGGTTTACTAGGTAGTAACCTCCTCACTTTTATCCCACCTGGAAATTCCTTATTTCCACGGTATGGGACTTTTTATGGGGTTTTCCATTGTAATACCTCCCAAAATGATGTATAGTCCCACACCGTGGAATACAAAATTCCCGGGTGGGATAAATAGCGAGGAGATTACTACTTGATAACCCGGCTTAAGCATTTTGGGGGTGGTTGTCAACGGGTCCAATTGGGCCCGAACCCAACAAGTTGTCAGGGCCAGATTTCTTCGATAACGGACCGGGGACCTAAGCCCGGGACGTTACAAATGGTATCAGAGCCAATTTCCCTCTGATAGTGGAAAGGGCTACCCGAGAGGTGGAGCCACCCCTACAAAGAGATAGGAGGAAATGGCTACCCGGAGTGTGCAGCCACCACTGTCACTGGGAATAAGTGATGGGCCATGTCGCAACGAGGACGTTGCGAATATAAGTGGGGGAGGTTGTAATACCCATACCCCAAAACATAGTGCCACATCTAAAACTCACGAAGTGTGGGTGTGGTTTATAAGGGGTGGGGATTACTACTTGACAACTTGGGCTTAAGCATTTTGGGTGGTTGCTAACGGGCTCATTTGGGCCCGAACCCAACAAGTTGTCAGGGCCAGTTTTCCTCGATAACGGACCGGGGACCTAAGCCCGGGACGTTACACAATGGTATCAGAGCCGAATGCCCTCTGACAGTGGAAAGGGCTACCCGAGAGGTGGAGCCGCCCCTACAAAGAGGTTGGAGGAAATGGCTACCCGGAGCGTGCAGCCGCCACTGTCACTGGGAAGAAGTAATGTGCCATGTCGCAACGAGGACGTTGCGAATATAAGTGGGGGAGGTTGTAAAAACCCCAAACAAAGTCCCATACCGTGGAAAACAAAACTTTCCGGGTGGGATAAATAGTGAGGAAATTACTACTTGATAACCCGGCTTAAGCATTTTGGGGGTGGTTAATCAGGTCCGTATGGGCCCGATCCCAAGAGGTTGTCAGGGCCAGTAATGCTCCGTTAACGGACCGGGGACCTAAGCCCGGGACGTTACAAATGATATCAGAGCCGAACACCCTCTGACAGTGGAAAGGGCTACCCGAGAGGTGGAGCCGCCCCTACAAAGAGGTTGGAGGAAATGGCTACCCGGAGCGTGCAACCGCCACTGTCACTAGGAAGAAGTGATGTGCCATGTCGCAACGAGGACGTTGCGAATATAAGTGGGGGAGATTGTAAAATCCCATAAAAAGTCCCATACCGTGGAAATAAGGAATTTCCAGGTGGGATAAAAGTGAGGAGGTTACTACCTAGTAAATCCGGCTTAAGCATTTTGGGGGTGGTTAATCGGGTTCGTATGGGCCCGATCCTAAGAGGTTATCAGGGCCAGTAATGCTCCGATAACGGACCGGGGATCTAAGCCCGGGACGTTACAAATGGTATCAGAGCCGAACGCCCTCTGACAGTGGAAAGGGCTACCCGAGAGGTGGAGCCGCCCCTACAAGAGGTTGGAGGAAATGGCTACCCGGAGCGTGCAGCCGCCACTGTCACTGGGAAGAAGTGATGTGCCATGTCGCAACGAGGACGTTGCGATTATAAGTGGGGGAGATTGTAATACCTCCCAAAATGATGTATAGTCCCACACCGTGGAATACAAAATTCCCGGGTGGGATAAATAGCGAGGAGATTACTACTTGATAACCCGGCTTAAGCATTTTGGGGGTGGTTAATCGAGTCCGTATGGGCCCGATCCCAAGAGGTTGTCAGGGCCAGTAATGCTCCGTTAACGGACCGGGGACCTAAGACCGGGACGTTACAGCGCTATAGGCAGAACATATCTTAATGGGGGTTAAAAATTGTGCCAAAGAGGGTGGCGTCAGCACGACCTCCAGAGTCGGAATCACGACGGGAGGCGTAGTAGTGGCTTTGGGTTGGATGGAAGAGGCAATAGGATACAAATGGAATTTCAAAAAAGAATAACAAATGGTGGTCGGTGGATGCTCCCTTGCTTAATATATAGTATAGATGGGTACTATGTTTTAATATAATGCTAGTATAACTTAAACGTATCATTTATTTGTTTTTGGTTTTTTAAAAGTTAAAAAAGATTCCTTATTTTATAAGGAAAGTAGTTATGTGAAGGAGTCCAATACTTGATTATTTTTGTGGTTTCTCCTCTTTCATGATTTTGTGGAATTTTAATTTTTCGTAATTACTTAGCTTATAAATTAAAGAAACAAAAGAAATAAGAGTCTGAAAGAAAATAGCGAAATACATGCGATAGCACGTAGAACACACATTTGTAAAATTGGTACTGACTTTTCACAGATGAGCCACACTTAACTTTAAAGTATTTTTATATTTAAAGCATTTTAAATGGTGAGCTTTGAAAGTGAATACGATCAAAAGGAGCTTATATACTCCAGATAGAAAATATGGAATGCTTTTATAATGGGAAAATTTGGTTTGGTTCTTCATTGATATCAATGTAGGGTGAAAATTTTATGATATTTTTATATTTTCTGTACATATGACCAGTGGAAGAAAACTAAATCAATTGAAGTTATCTTTAAACACATATTGTTGTTTGTATTTATGTGTATTGTGTGCACGCATGTACTTACCATTTTATGTGTATTTTCACATGTTTCTTTATTTTTCCTACTCGTTATTGAGTCGACCAAAGTCTAGCGCCTTGGTCTCTGGAAAAAGGGTCATAAATACACTTGCAATCCTATTTACTCTACTTGTTGGCTAGTTTGCACAAATACACATTCATGCATCTTGTCTTTATCTGATCTTTTCTTTTTTGTTTTCTATTTTGCATATTTTTTGGTAATTTTGTGTGCTAATATATACTTCTTATATGCACGCATGAATTTAAAATAATGCTATGTTATGATACAAATGCGACCGGTTGTCAAGCTGCTCAGCTCATTTTTCACAAGGTAGGCAGATGAAACCTAGTTTCTTTAGCCATACATCTAACAAAGAACATATGCACTATGAAATAACAAAGAACATTGACATCCATCACCCGTTTGTTAGTCACAAATGATACCATTTAGATGAATAGAATCACTATAACATGCAATCATGTAGATATGATGGCCAAGCCAGTTCCACTAACCATCTCACAGCCTGCATTAATTTGATTGAAACGCCTTACTCAACAAAGAGAGTGTTCTTGCTGCTTTGAGTGGAGTTCAAATAAAGGTACATATTTGTTAAGATATGATTTGAAGACTCAACCTGGTTAGGATACGATACGATTTGTAAATTGATCTTGTTTGACTTGATTAGATCCGATTATGGATCCATTTACGGTCTGCCCTATATAAATATATTTTCATTTTAGGGTAAGGCATGCGTTATTTGAGAGTCTACTTCTGGGAGAGAGTTACTTCTTAGGGATTTTTTATCTTGTACTCCATTTTTCATCATAGTGAGATATCTTTTTACCCATGTTTTTTTCCAAACAATAATGGGGTTTTTCCACGTAAATTGTCATCTTCTCTGTGTGAAAGCTTGTGAATTATTTGCGTGCTTGAGTTGTTTCTCAACACGGAATTTAGCTGAAGTCTTAGGGTTCGTTTGGTTGCAGGGTTGGGCAGGGTTGGGTTGGCCCAACCCGGAGTACCCCTCCTTCCAAGCCTTCCAATCCTCCTCACAGTTTACTATTCACAGGGGTATCCCAACCCAACCCAACCCTGCCCAACCCTGCAACCAAACGAAAGGGTTGCTACAATTGTATCCTCTAAAGATCTTCAAAAATTGAGCATAAGAAAAAAACAACCTTCCTTATGCAAAGCCTTAAGTGACAGGTTACTTCTTCAAGTTTCGAACTTCCTTTGCATTTAACTTTTAGTAAGCAAATATCAATTTTAGATGAGCACTTTCAACAAAATTTTGTTGTGGAGTTTCTCTATTAGTGTTAAAATTAAAGGATTCTCGATGAAAGCCTTGTTATACGGTCTGCAAAGCTCCCTATCTCTTTTGGGTATATTTCTTATGTTTAATAAAAAAGATGCCCATTTCAAAGTGTGGCAATTAACCTTGGCAAGCATTTATAGGAAGTGCGCGCGCACACGCACATACACGCACGCACGTACGTACACACACAGGGAAAAGGGAGTATGTTCCCTTGGTGTAGCCAACTTACATGCTCCCATCCCTTTTCCCCTGTATTTTTTTATTTTCTGAACTGAAACCTATTGGAATTTAGATCACAATATGTCACCATGATGTCATTCAAAATTCAACTTAATTCGAGAGTTTTATCCCTCCATCGAGGCTATCAAATTTTAACGGTCACAGAATTGCTGAAATTGATCACCTTCAGATGGAGGGCATATGAATCTCTATTTCTGACGAAATTTGAATGACATGCTAAGGGGAATATAGTGATGAATATAGATAATTTCTATTTCCAAAATAAAAATAAAATTAGAGAGAAAATAGGGGTGAGAGTAGCCTCATTTAACCCATATATATATATATATATATATATATGGGCGATCCCGTGAGAATAAAAAGTTGTGATGGCATGATAGGAGTGATTCTGGACCACTAGATTCCGTCTTCTTTCTCCTGGTTGAATCTTGTGATCAAGAATCACTCTTCTTATGCTCTCACAGTTTTTGCTCTCACACGATCAGTCCCCCCCTCTCTCTATATATATAGGGAAAAAGAAGTATGCTCCCTGGGTGTAGCCAATTTACATGCTCCCACATCTTTTTCCCTATATATTTTTTATTTTCCTGAAATGAAATCTATTGGAATTTAGATCACAATATGTCATCACGATGTCATTCAAAATTCGATTTAATTCGAGACTTATATCCCTTCCATCAAGAATGTCAAATTTTAACGGTCTCTGAATTGCTGAAATTGATCCCCTTCAAATGGAGGGCATATGAGTATCTGTTTCTGACGAAATTAGAATGATATGTTAGGGGGATATAGTGATGAATATATATATTTTCATTAAAAAAATAAAAAATGAAGGAAAAATAGGGGTGGGTGTAACACACACACACGCACACATGCACGCACACGCACGCACGCACGCATGCACATACACGCACGCACCCACACACACGCACACGCACACGCGCACACACGCACACACACGCACACACACGCACGCACACGCGCACGCGTACGCGCACACACACGCACACGCACACACGCGCACGCACACGTGCACGCGTACGCGCACACACGCACGCGCACGCGCACACACGCACGTGCACGCGCACACACGCACACCCACCCACGCGCACGTGCATGCACGCGCGCACACATACGCACGCGCACGGACACACGCGCACACACGCGCGCGTGCGCTTACACACACACGCACACGCACGCACGCGTGCACGCACGCATACATGCACAAGCACACGCACTCGCGCACACCCACACACCCACTGTATTTGTTATTCTATTCTATATGTTAGTCTATTCTAACCTTCTTATATGAAACAACTAAACCATTGTATTTGTTATTTACAGTATTCTCCCTCGACACCTGATCTGGGTATCTATTGGATGATTCCTTAGTTAATAGCTTTGTGAGATGACATACTTGCCATTAATGTGTGCAGATAAGCTAAGTCTTGAATACCTCACAATTCCATTGGGTTATGAGTCCGAGCCTATAGAAGCGATGCTTGATGAGGAAGTCCGCTCTCCTACTAAGTATCAGACCCGAAGTGAGGCATGATAGGGCATGTTTGGTTGCCAGGGTACACCGAGGTACCTTGGCATACCCCTAGCTCTAACCTTGCATTCCAGTGTTGGGATTACTTACATTGATCCTACAATTTCTTTGGTATATTATTTTTTAACCATGTTCAAATAAAATTATTAACATAAAAATATATTATAATCGTTAAAAAGTTAATATAATACATAGTTAATGCCACATGACATCACAATTATCAGTTCAACCCTCCCAACCCTCCAAACATCTATTATTCACAGGGGGGCACCCCAACCCAGCCCAACCTAGTAACCAAACATGCCCTGGGTTCATTTGGTTGGTGGTGAGACCTGAGTTACCCCGGGGTAACCCGATAAACCACCCACAAATCTGGGTTGAAATTTCATCGCAAATCAATATGACATCACATCACATTCCTTATTCCTTCTACCAACCCTCATAACCATTCAAACATCTATTATTCACAGGAAGTTACCTCAACCCAACCCAGTAACCAAATTAGCCCATATCTCTTCTTTGGATATAGACTAACTAAAAAACAGTTGTTAGTCTGTGTCTTTTTTAGCTGACTGGTATGTGCGGTCCTTGACAAATAGAGGACTAGGCTTGGATACCTTTTTGTGCATCACTTTTTTGCTTTTCTCTGGGATACCATGAAAAACTTTATGTCCCTATTGTTGGTTCCCACTCTTTACATTGTAGACAAATGTATGTGTCATTTTTGTTATTATCTTAGATGAATGAGATGATGACCGTTTTTTTAGAAAAGAATAAACAAAGTCTTGTTGTCTTAAATCTAAACATTTTCTAACATCCAATGAAAACTTTCCATATTCCTATAGGTGTTGGTACAGAGAGGTTCGAACCAATCTTTTTTCTAGAATTGAGGGATTACATCTGGATTTCATCCTTGGAATTGACCAAAGGAAGTGCACACGTAAGTCCTTTGTCATAAAGGTCCTTTTTCTCATTTTTTTGCATTTTCTGATATCTTTGTAGGTTAAAAGAAGGAAGAAGGATGCTAGTTGAGATCATTGGAGATGGATACTAAGGCGAGGGACTGCAAATCTTTTATTAACCAGATCAAATCTGGGTGTCACCCTGATCAACTCAATAATCAATAAAAGACTTGAGACTGAGAACTTAAAAAATAAGATTATTTTATACCTATCGGTATTGATTTTGGCTACACTTGAAATCCTTATTTTTTATTTTTAAAGGTTTATGGAACCCACAAGTTCTTCAAGTGCAAGGATCGACAATGTTTACTAACCATCCATCTCTGCTCCTATTGGCCAATAATTCATTATATTATATTTGGATTAGAAATCTCAATTCTTAAAGGATTATTGACCTAAACCACACCATTACCGTTGGGGGTGGGACTCAACCTCCGAACTGTACGTGGGACGAGTTTCTGCCTCATACAGCTTGGACGGGGGAAGTTGAGGAGATCCTGCCAGTCGGGACAGATAGGAATGGAAGAAGCATCCTTTTTTTTCCCAACTATATTATAGGCTAAGACATAAGATGAAGGAGATGGAGATTGAATTAGAAGAAAGATGATTCAGTAATAATATTTTATTGATCAAGAATCAAGCAGAAGTGCACACATCCTTAAGCTGCATGCAAAAAAAGCTAAGTACTTTTCCTATCAATATCTTTAATCCTGCTATTTTGGTTTCTAATATGAAATATTAAATTACTTCCATTATGATACAATTGATATTCTATAGATTTAAGTTTTGCAGAAGATCTTTTAAGTTGGTTTTTGAGAAGTTGGTAGCTGTACTCTTGTGAAAAGATATATAAGCACACTATGATTATATGAAAAACACTTAAATGTCGTACAAGCTGTTCAAACTTGAAGTGAGATAAAAAGTGGGATTATGATGCTCGATCTTTAGGTTGACATTTTTAGAAGATGTTGTTTTCCTCTAAGGGAAATTTGAAATTGAAATTGCTTTACTTTGTATATGCTAAAAGTTTTTATCATCTTTGAAGTCAGTTTGATTTCACATTTATACATCAAGAAGGGCTTACTTTGTAAGTATTCAAAGCTTTTGAAGTAAAAGGGGTTACTTGAATTAAAATGCATATTAAATCAACTTATTTAGGGAACTTAGGATGCATATGCCTAAAAAACTAAGCAATCATAAACATTTTTTTGTCAAATTCTAAAATGTAGATATCTTTAAAACTTTTCTCAATTAGCAAGTTTTAAAGTTTCATCAATCATTCTAAATTACTAGATGAAAATACAATGTTCTAACCTTTGTCACAAATTTGAATAAAACTAAGTAAATCGTGTTTTAAACTATTAGCTAAATAAACGTTACCAAAATTAGATTTAACATTACCAACTTGTCCAATATCTATAATACACCCCTTGTGTTTTTTTAAATGCGACACTTTGACAAATCCTCCTCCATACGCTCCAAAGTAGTAAATAGTCTCTGGCATTCTATCATGTGCCTTGAACATTTGAGATCCATGATCCACCAACTTCCTCCTTGTTTCTACGACGTTGGTCTCATTCTTCATCCAATCGGTTTTAGCACCACCCTTGATCTATTTTGCGATAAGTGGTAGATCCGTCGAATGTTCCCCTTTTTCTCCACCTATTCTTTTTGTACAAAATAAGTTAATTGGCTAAGCAGTAGATTATGATGATAAAAAGTTATACTAAACCCATTTCTACTTTTATCAAGAGGATTCTATCTTGATTAGAGTAGTTACTTTAACTTCTACTTTTATCCTTAATAAATTTATCAAGGTTGTTTAAAATTTTATTAAATCTTTATCTATGACTAGCAGTTTCATTTCAACAAAACTCGCGATGAAAGTTTTATTTATGTCACTTGCCTATCTAGTTCATTCATTAGCTTCATATTGTCTAATTTAGCATTTTTAAAATCCTCAAAGCCTATTTTGAAAAGTATTTAAAAGTTCATTATAAGTTTCTAGACCTCTTCTTCTAAGACCATGAGTACAACGTAACGAAATCCACGTTCACTTAAAATTGAGTTGGAGTCGCTTCTATGTGAATCACAACAAGTTGTTTATAGCACATTCGTCTTAAAATTCTTTTTTGATTTCTTCAAGTGAACTTTATACTTCTTGCTACTTTTCTGGCTTAAGTTGCAAAAAAATCCCTCTTAAGGTATCCCTTTTTCTTGCATTTAAAACATGCAAAGGTTTCCTCTTTGTCATCTTTCTTTGGCTTGAAATTTTTCTTGTTGCTCATGAACTTTGTTATTATTATTTGCCAACAATGTAATTTATTATTCATCAAACTATACTCACATGCAATCTTAGCACTTATTTTAAAGGCTAACGATTTCTTCTTCATTTCTTAGATTAGCTTCTTTCTTTTCTTTTTAATCTCATTGATCACTAAGTTACTGATGATATTGTCCATTTCTATATCTTTTATAGCGTTTGCTTCTTTTATAGCTGTCAACTTTTTTCATGTTGTTGCAAGAAAATATCAATTGTTTTCCTTTCTAACACTCCCTAAATTCTTCTTTAAAGCTTTTAGTTAGCAATTACTATGAATCTTGTGTACATGTCCTGTCTAGATTATCCTTCCTTTATCTGAAAATTTTACATACATATAGTAACTTTAGAACTTTTAAATTTATCCATACTTTCACATATGACTTGCAACATTTTCCATATTTTCTATGAGGTCTTGTATTGTGAAAGTTCATTGTACTCATTGACTAACATAGCACAAGTCAAGATGTTCACAACCTTTGCATTTCTTTGTAATTCCTTCACTTGAGCATTGATGAAGTCTTGTTCTCCTTTGCTTAAAGGGGAATCGTGAATGGTTATTTCGTGAATGTTCACATTCTATTGTCAATGCTTTGCATGTATATCTCCATGCAGTTCGCTCGATGCACATAGTTGCTCCCATCAAAGTATGGTGGCTTCGATATTGAGTAGGCGGTTTAGCTGGGGTTGGTGGCAATACAAGCATGATATTACTCTTGCAAAACTTGCACTTGCTTTGATACCAAATATGAGTTTGCATTGTGTGTGTGGGGGGGGGGGGGGGGAATGAGATCTACAATAACAATATTCCAACAAAATACAATTTAAAAGCTAGAGAGATAAAATAAAGGTTAAACTAATCAAATGTATACTTCATTTTTAATGTTGAAACCATGCAAATAACAAATGTGACCTAGAACTCTCGTTCAAGGATTGTTACTTTTTTCTCTTGGCAAAGCTTTCTTCCAATATTCATACTACTTTAGAAGAGGATACACAACATTGTACAATCATCCCTTTCTTGTAAAACCTTCAAGGAAGATTCTTTTTCTCCGGTAGAGAAAGAAACCACCAAGTTTGGTACACAAGTGCAAAAAACTATAAATAAAGCACCTTATTAATAATAGCCTTAATAGTACACGTTTACTTGAGCTTAGATAATAAGGAAAAGGGCCTGGAGATGCTCTTGAAAGGATAATGGAGATATGAGAGCATCAGAGAGCACGTGAGATTTACTTAGGGTACGTTTGGTTGGTGGGTTAAGGCTGGTTAAACTGGTAGAGGGTAACTCGTTTTTGGATTTTGGTGTTTAAAAAAAGAGGGTTAACCTGAGGATTGGGTTTGGAGTGATATGATTGTATTGAAGTTTGAAAAAGTGAGTAGTTATTGTGATGTGATTGTATTGAAGTTTGGAAAAGTGAGTAGAAGTGGAGTAGTTTATATTTTTTATATGATATGATGGTATAATATATTATTTTTTGATAGGATTGATGACGTAAAATTGATTTATTTAATTTTTTAAAAAAGGAATAAAGTGGGGCCCACGGGGAGAAAGGGAGATGTGGGGTAGGGAGTTTACCCCGTCACCCTAACGGCCCCTTAAAATTGCATACACTATTGAGAAGAATTTATCTAACTACTCACTTAGGTGATAGGAAGTAATATACATAGATTAGATGTAATTAAACATGTTTTAAGTGAGCCTTAAAATCCTATGTATTAATGTTCAAAAGGATTAAAAGATGTCTTGGTAGAGCAATTAGGGTTAGGTAAGAGTTAAACAATAGATAGCTCATATATGTCTAATATAGAGCATTTTAGGCAACGAAAAATTAAAAGAGTCATCTATAAAAGTAAATTAGTCGACTAAAAAAATAAATTAGCCAACACTCTTTATAAAGTTTGATGTTTACATACTTTTTTCTTACTGTTGGAATAAGAGTAGTCGACTAAAAATTAGTGTTAATCAACTGAAAATATTTGGATTAGTTAGAAAGTTTGAGTTAATTGAAAAGGTTCAAGTATAGGTTTTTGACTTAAGGTTTTGAGCACCTCAACGATAGGAATTTATGAATCGACTCAAGGCGAATTCAAGCGATTGAAAAAAGTGAGTAGTTGATTGAGCATGGCTTGCGGTTACCTTGTGCATTACGTGCATTACTTTAAGGCATTTCTGAACAAAATAAACGCGCACCGTTGGGATTTGCTCCATCTTAAGTTGATCTTTTTGCAAACTATCTCTTGGATTGTTGTCATCTTTTCAGTAATCTCTTTATCCTTTACACCAAATGGTTTAACAACCACTTGATCAACTACAACTTTTAAGAATTCTTCTTCCTTGCTTCTTCCTTGTTAGGTTTACCTTGAATCGCTTTGACTTGAAATATTAATCCTTTTTGCGAACCAAATAAATATAAAATAATCCATTGCTACGAAATAAGTCATGAATAAATAGGTGGCTGTAAGATGAACTTGAGACATCTGAAGTGATAATGGTTGGAACATGTTTGCAAGGCTTTAGGTGCCTGGGATAAACAACCATTGTAGCAAATACTTAGCATGATGAGATCTTTAAAACACAACTAGAGGCCTCAATACATGGATGAAAGTAACTAAAATGAAGCTTGAGGACATAAGGCCGGTGGAGAGAATAGATAGGAGATTGAAAAGAGAAATTTAGAGATACTTTTGCTTATAATTCATCATAGGTGGTCCAAGATCTGGCTCATTCCAAAATATGGCTCATTAAGAGTGCAATTTAATTTGTTCATGTGGGTCAAATAGAAGATATTAGACCTACCACCTAACCCGATGTTATAAAGAATACGATTTGGGCCATGTTCAATCCAAAATCCAGATGAACTTTTTCACCTAAACCATTTGAACGATTTGGTTGGGTTTTTTAGGTTAACCCAAATTATGTCCTACCATAACTATAATCTCTTCACCTAAAAGATAGGGCCTAAATGTAGGGTAATCAGTATTCCCTTAACTTATCCTACAAAGGTTGATCGGAAGCGATACGTTCCCCACACGGGAACTAAGTATGATAATCAAAGTATGATAATCAAGCAATCATGAGAGATGAAAATTTTGACGTGGGGAAAACCCTCCTCGATGTGAGACAGGGGAAAAACCAACGGAGCACGACGACCTGCAACAAATCCACTAGGTCGAAAACGAGAGGGCACAATGTCGTCTCAGTTTTGCAGCCCAATAAAACTGAGGCACAACTATAAGAATAAAATCAGATAACCATCACATTAAACTTAGAGAACACGATACCGATGCTTCTTCTCATCACGTGCTGTTTCTCCTCGTGCGCGATCCTTCCTTACACGATTTCCCTTTGTACGTTGGCCGAGAGCCAACGGTGGTTGATCTCGCGCGTGCTACTCTCCTCGCGTGGATGCACCTCTCGCCTCCTGCACACGTATCGTCGAGGGAGAATGGATCCCCCTGCGGCTGCACCTTGCACTTCTTGCGAGCTGCTTGTCGTGGACCGCTCGTCGCTCCTCTAGAACAGTTGCTCCTCGCAGCTTGCGATGGCTCCTCACGCCTCTAGCATGGCCTGCTTCTCTCCTTGCATGGGGAGAGAGAATTGAGAGAGAAATAGAGAATTGCATGGGGAGATAGAACTGAGAGAGAAATAGAGAGAGATTCAAATGCGTTGTAGGATGAATTCGCCTTTCGTGCCTTTTTTTTGAAAAAGATTCATAGTCACTCATCATAAAGCAGTGCGTACATGGCATAAGTTCAATACATTTCAGAAGTTTTTCGCCCGAACAAGCATAGGGTAAAATAAGCTAGCCCAAAAGAAACGACGGATACTAACCCACACGATCGATGAATATAATAGCGGGCGTACATAAACCTAGATCATCCTCCAAAAAAGAACGGGCTGATAGGCAGTTGGAGAAATAAGCAAAAGGTGCTATAATTTAATCACGCCTTAAAAGAAGCTTGCCTTTAGAGGAAGGACCCAACTAACGTGTACCAACGGTCCCAGAGTTTGTAGACGTCTCCGCAACCATGATCCATACAAAGAGACAAGAATGGAGCCACACTTTAGGAAAAAATAGTTTTTAAGTTACATAAGAAAGTCTCATTATGAAGGGCTAATTTAACCCAGCTGATTTGCATTTAACCAGTGTTGGGATCAACACCATCTCTAATTGAGCAAATAGCGTAAGCTTCAATGAAGATATGATCCGGGTTGATTTGAGTTTCTTCAAAAGCAAGCTTGCAACGAATTTTCCAAAGGAGCCACCAAATTGTAAAATTTATTTTCTAGTATTTCCATTCTGTTTCCTTAATATCCGTTGAGTCTTTTCACTTCATAATATTTTCAAATCTCTCATACGCAGATAGTATTACACATTTTTCGAATATTCTTATCAAAATTTCACACTCCTTGAATAGGTGGGTGTAGTTTTCAAGATCTTTTTTGCACTAAAACATCTATTTACATACTAAATTCCTATTTTTCCCAACTGATCCTATGAGATAATCTTGTTGTGTGCCAATAGTTAGATGAAATAATATACTCATAATTCCAAAATAAATCTAATTTTTCTAAATTTGGATTGAATCAGGGATCTGACTCCCCCATCCGCTAAAGTAGAATATATGTTTTTTTGTCATTGACCTATGTATTGATGGTTTCCACATTGGGTAACTCGATGTAACTCGTCTATTTGGATGTAACATTCCATGGATATTGTTCAGTTTTAGTATCTCAAACGATCTCCATATGGCTAAGGGTAGTTTGTTTTTTTAGAGCTTTGAACTAGTTGAAGCGGGAGTGCCAGCAAGACATCCCCTTCGATAAAGAAATGTTTTGATTATCCAAATAAGGCTATATCTCCTCATGAACGATATTAAGGGACGAGTAACTACTAAGGCGATCTTTCCAAAGCAATGATGAGACTCCATCACCCAGGTTTTTATAAATAACTGATTTAAGGTCTACCGATCCTTTTAACAAACTTTTCCAAATCAAAGAATGAGATTTTTGGACCTTCCTGAATTACAATAAGACCTCCTCGAAAGTGAGTTGCACTTATGAGCTCAGAAACCCAAGGTCTTTCGTGGTCCACCACACCTACAATATTTTTTGTTAGTAAGGTATTATTAAACAAGGTGATGTTTAGGATACCCCACCCATCATTTGAGTTGGGGCGCGTCACTTTGGCCCAGGAGACCCTTGGTGCGTAATTTGTTGTGATGTTTTCGGCCCATAGGAAATTTCTCCTAATCTTGTCAAAATTTTTGATCACCCCTTCTGGAATCTTATAGCAAGTCATCACATGAGTGATAATAGGGGTCATTGAGGAGTTTAGAAGGTTGATTCTTGCCGGGAGCAGAATGATCTTGGCCTTCCAGCCTTGAAGTTTGGAGGATAGATTTTCCACTAGGAAAGACCAATCCTAAGAATTAAACCTTTTTTTGGTATAGGGAAGCCTAGATAGTTAATTGGGAAGGAACCCGAATTCCAACCTAGGATTCATTTTGATTCCTCCACTTCAGATGGAGATAACTTAATTCCATAGAAGGCAGTTTTCGATTGATTTATTTCAAGGCCCGAGAGACAACTGAATATCTTTAGGGTTTGTGATTATGCTCTTAAGTTCTTCATTATTGTATTATAAGAAGATGAGAATATCATCCACGAATTGAATGTTGGTTATCATTGTCTTCATCCCTTTCTTGTAGAAACTCCTACATTTCCCATTTTCAGCCAGTTTGGCCAACATTGCATCAAGGACTGACAACACGTGGAAAAAGAGAAAAGGAGATAACGGGTCACCCTGCCCAGCCTAACCTCTCTTTCCGTGTGCAGAAAGACAACCAAATCTCCATTTATCTTAAATGAGATACCTGCGGTTTCCAGCAGCGCCATGATCCACTTAGTGAAGATAGTAGGGTAATTTGCTGCTTTAAGAGAGCCTACAATGAAAGGCGATCTCAATGTATCAAAGGCTTTTCTAAAGTCAATTTTATGGATGAGCGCTTTTTAGCCCAGGCGGTCCCATTTATTTAAGATTGTGGAGCATACCACAAATACATCACTTGCCACATGATTCTTTAGAAAAGCACATTGTAATGGAGCGATTGACTTTGCAAGGAAAGGAGCCCATATATTTGCGATGGCTTTCGATATAATGCGTATTGGGAGATTGATTAAACTGATCGGTCTATAATTTTCCATGTCCGTGGCATTTGCTTTTTTGAAGATCAAGGACACTAAGGTGTTATTCAGGTGTCGGAAGTGCCCCCCTAAAATCGTCATTGTAAAGATAGTGAACAATCTCCATGAAGTCCTCCTTTAATATAGGCCATCGTTTTCTTACGAATTCAATTTTAATATCATCAGGCCCCAATGCCTTATTTTTAAAAGGTAGAAATCACGTTTTCTATTTCCGACCATGTGAATAGAGTGGAAAAGATTGAGAGGTCTTCTAGCTGGGTGATCAAGGTTGATGGAATAGAGCGGCATCCAAGATTTGATCTATCATTCTCAACAAAAAGGTTTGAATAGAAATCAATGACCACATCACCCATATTCGTCAAGTCATATACCCGTGCTCCCTCCTTGTTTTTTAACGCATTTAAGTAATTCCGAGATGCTTTTGCTGAAGCAATGATTTTTAAGAAATGTGTGTTCTCATTTCCCTCTTTTATGTATCTAAATTTTGCTCTCTGTTTCCAGATCAAGTGTTCGTCATTCCTCAGTTGATCCAACTTTAGGTATTGGTCTTCAAGAGTCCTACTCATTGAGGTGTCACCTTTTGCTAGCGTGGTTTCCAATCTTTTGATATCGGCTTCCGTATTTTTGATTTTCATGTTTATATTCGGTATTTGCTCCTTTCTCCAAATCTTAATGTGCGATCTCAAAATTTTGATCTTTTTTGCCCATCGATGGAAAGGGTTATCGGAAACAATATTTGTAGCCCAACAATTCTCAATCATTGGAAAGATGGAGTCTCTTTTGAGCCAGAAAGATTCGATTTTGAATATCTTATTTCCACCCTTGAAAGATCCACTTGATAGAACCAAAGGGTTGTGATCTGAGTAGGTTTTTGATAATCTCCGTACAATACATCATGGGAAAAAAATCTTTGAATTTACCGTTTATCAGAATTCTATCCAGTAAGGACCAAGGTGAACAATCCTTGGATCCGGACCAGGTAAAGTTTGCGCCCTTCTTTTTTAAGTCTATTAACCCGGTCATGTTTATCCAGCCATCAAAGCATCTATCAAAAAGTTTAAGGGGTCTATTTGAGATTTGGTCTTGACGAGATCTAAAAAGATTGAAATCCCATACAATTATGAAAGGATTGTTTTAGAGCTGTAGAATCTCTAAGGCATCGAGGAAATCCTTCTTCCCCTCTTCACCTGGAGGCCCGTAGACATTTACAAGCGTTCCTCCTTTTTTAGCATTCAAATTTTGGAAATCAAATATGGTAAAGAATTCATGACCATAAATTCTCTCGATTGTTAGTTTTGTTCCATCCCAACTAGTAATGATACCACAAGTTTTGCAAGTTTTGTTGGAATGCCATGAGATGTTTTACCAAAATGTTGTATCTTGGAAGCATGGGGTATTCTTGATTTTGGTTTCCTAGAGACAAATAAAGTCTATTTTATTTTGAAGTATAAGGTTTTTAAGTCTCCTTTCTTTTCTAATTCGCCTTTCGTGCCTGCTGTATATATCTGTGCTCCCGCCTCTCTCTCTCAGGACTCCAATTGCATGTGATATGCAAGTCTCCTCAAACGTGCCCCCTCCAACAACTTGGTCAATTGCAAAAAATACCTCAAGGACGTGGGACCAGATAATAATCAAACAACCTCCTCCTCCAGTCCCAAAGAGGAGGTGTCCCCAAGAAGATGATCACTGAGAGGTGACAATGTTCAGATCTCTACAAAGTTGCATCTTGTCATGAGTCACAGTCATCGTTAGCATATCTGATGGATTTTCATCTATGTGGACCTTCTTCAGAATAAGATGCTTCCTATCAATAGCTTCAACCAATGATATCACACATCTTTATGCTTTGTGCGAGCATGGTGCATCATGCTCTTGCTCATATCAAAGGCGCTCTAGCTATCACAGAAGACAATCGACTCACTATCTTCGAATCCAAGTTCACCAAGAAATCATTGTAACCGCAACACTTCTTTTCCTACTTTTGCTGCTGCACTGTATTTGACTTCAGTCGTTGAGAGTGCAATACATTTATGCAACTTGAACTGTCACGAGATCGCTCCCTCTGCAAAAGTTAAAATGTACTCGGAAGTCAATAATAATGAATTTACATTGCTATAAACAAGTTGGTATTCTATTTTTAATTTGCGACCCATTCTTTTTTGTGATCAATCCACTTCTCCCCTACCCCTACCCATTGCCAGAGGCTACCGGACTCGGGGAATTTTGAGGTTGAGAACACATACAGAACTAGATGATACTGAATGTTGCATTAGCATACACAAGTCGATATGTTATTTCTAATTTACGACCCATACTTTCTTCTAATCAATCCACTCCTCCCCTCCCGTGCCCACCCCTCGGAGGCTATCCCACCCCCACCTTCGTCGCATCCCCACCCCTTGAGGTTGTCGTACCTCCTCGTGCCCCTCTCTCGGAGGTCATCAGTCTCCCTTGCCCTCCCCGCACCCCTCCCCAGGACAACACTGAGCCTCCCCAAAGGCCACCAGGGTCCCCCCTGCGGCCCCCTCTCAGAGGCCATCGAGCTGCCCAACACCCCCCTCCCCCCAGCCTCCCCATATCCCTCCTCTGGAAGTACTCAGGAACACTATGGCCTTCCCAACCCTCCTTGCACCCTACACCTGAAGTACATCATGGGGATAGTTTCCTCTGTATCCTTAGACATAGTTTTAAAGCATGATGTTTTAATTTTGAGCTTCTCTTGCACCCCTCTACTCCACCACTAAGCCTCTTTTTGGCATGGAGCCCCTCTCTTTGACTCGCCTTGCATCTCTTTGGCTATCTTTCTGATACAAGATGCCATCACCCCCCACATCTCGCTTGTAATTCCATTACAATATCAAGATAAGTCTTCTAAAACCTTCTCCATGAAGCTTGATTGCTTCAATTGAAGATTCCACCATCTAGTTCTAGTGATCATGGAAACCCTCATTTTTTTACCAGATCTTTTATTTGCACATCCATTACTAACAAAGGATGTTGGGTTGTCAAACTCTCTCCTGAGATTACTTTACAATCTTTGCAACACAACCGATCTCTTCTCCTCAATGAAAGTAATCTATATGTGTTCTAGTCGAGCCACTCTTATAATAATTAAATGCTCCTCACTCTTCTTGATGAGTGTTTTTGCTATGAAAAGATCATAATCTCTTACAAAATCAAGAATGACTTTTCCATCTCCATTTCTATCCTCGAAACCATGGCCTCCATGAACACTTGCATACTCTGAAGCATCCTTTCCCACATGTCCATTAAGATCTCCACCTAGGTAAATCATATCTCTTTTTGAGATTCCTTGAATAATCTTATCCAAATCCTCCTAAAAAATGTATTTAATCCTTTCATTTGAACTAATTTACGGTTCATAAACTGAGATGATATTCAGAATTTCTTCTTCGAGCACTAATTTTAGCAAAATAATATGCTTTTCCAATATTTACACCTGAATCACACAGTTCTTCAAATCCATACGAACAACCACTCCAATACCATTTCTTCCCTTATCTTTACCAGAATACTAAAGTTTAAGGCCCGTCTCCTCGATCTCTCTTGCTTTCTCTCCAACCATTTTATCTCTTGGAGATGTAGTATCTGAATCTTTCTTTTTTCAATCGTATCTATAACATCCATCGATTTGCCAGTCAAAGTGCCAATATTCCAACTACCTATCCGCAAATTCATTTGCTACCTCTTTTGGATTAACTTCTTTACTGGCATGCACCCGTCATGCAAGAATCCTTGTAAATTTTGGATTGCATCCGGATGATGATGCATTGGAACTAGGTTATTTACTTGCATGTGTTCCTCCTGCGAGAACCCTTGCAAATTTTGAACTACATACGAGCAACGATGTAGTGTTCCTTGCCAACTTCTCATTGCATTCGGACGATGCAGCGCGTCGCTAGTAGGGAATGCCACAACGAAATCTAAATATTTGCTTAAATCAGTGTTGAAAAGATCTGAATAGTTTTGAGACAAACTCCTAACTGGTTGTCTGCTACCTAACGTCCAACCCTCCTCAATTCAACCGAACTTGAGACCGACCTTAGCTGAGTTTACCTCTCTATGCACCACTTGCAAAAATAAACTTATTACAAATGATTTAACAAAACAAAATGATTGGATCTTAAGTTTGGCCCTCTTTGCTTCATCTTGCATATATCAACTCAAGGCAATTGATCTCATCCGTAACTTCATCTGTAAAAGGAATCAGAACGAGTCAGACCAAAGGGATCATAAAATCAAACAAGCCAAATATAACAATAAAACCAAAGAGAATTCGTAGCTTCCCGATGACAATGCAAGTGAAGAAGATTTATGTTCCTTTCCTCCATAAATACAAAAGTTCACATTTCATTAATGAATTTTTACATGTCGGTTGTACGGGCTTAACAAAATACACTTTTTGATTTTGTACTTACAGTTTAGCCCAAACACAATGGTCTTTACAAGTTCACCTCTTGAAATTATTGTCAATCCAAAGACAACTTTTAAATACATTTTTTGTTCGATACAATAGTCCTTATGTTATCAAAAAAGTCTTTTAATTAACCTGAACGGATCAACTTATTCAAATTTTATTCTTTTGATTTAAACAAATATAAACGTGTGTTCAGGTTTGATTCGTTATTTTTTAATTCAATTTTTATCGGATTCTTAATAAATATGATCTGAACAAATACGAAACTTAAGAATATTTTGAAAGCCTTACTTGGAATATAGGTAGCAACTCAACCATGCTATGGAAAACAATAACAACAACAACAACAAAATCTTTTCCCACACTAAGTATGATCATGAATTCTTTGCCTCCATTCAGATCTATCTTGGGTCATTCTCGGACTTATCCAAAAAATCAAGATCCCTTCAGTGAAAAATAAAAACCAATAAAATGATCTTACTTCCAAAATACAACAAGCCTTCCAACCTCGTTCTTTATTACCACAAAAAAGAAGCTAAAAAACAACAGGGTTTTTGTTGCAATTACAAATATTACATGGGTTGTGGTGTGAACGGACGAGTTTCTAGGGGTCTTGTGTAACAAAACCAGTCAAAGACAAACCAAACCTGGCTCAAATACTTATATGGTGAAGCCTTCTGCCTAAGTAGTGTCGACTACATGGATTCTTGCTCGAATTTATATTGAAAGATTCAACTATTTTTTACGCTAGCTGTCGACTACCTAACACAATCCACCGACCATTTAAATGGGTTAAGGCTCAAACACTTATATTCTTATCATTGTTGTTGGAATTTATGAGAATGTGGTGTAGGAATGAAAACAGATACGGATATATCCGAATATCTGCTTACCGTATTCGAAAAATTACCGGATATGGATATCAATGTCCAAATATTAATCGAACAGGGATCAAATATAGTTATGGGTTGTAAAAATTTTCTGGATACGGATACAAATATGATAATGGCTTGAATATTCGGATCCGGATCCGGATATGCAACATTTAATATTATTTTATATATTACTTAATATAATATAAACCACATCCATGTGTTATTATATTAGTATTATATATTATCTAATACAATATGTTAATGATACTAATAAACTTCGTTTTCTTTGAGGATGTACACAGACGAAAGTTACGAAACACTATCCTCATTTTCCTTCCAATCAAGAATGCATGTCACCTCAGCGTTCCCTTCTGTCATGATGTAATTTATTTATATTTCATTGCCATTTTTTAAAATCATTATGAACTTCGATAAAAATTCAATTCGTATTCATATGTGATTTTTATTCGACCCTTATTCAAACCATTGGATCCATATTTGTATTCACTCTTTATTTGATTCAAATTTGGATTGACTCTTTATTCGATCTTTATTCGGGTCCACTCTTTATTCGATCCGTATTCGGATTTGATAAATATTCGATTCGAATTCATATCCGTATTTTTAAAGATATGGTTTCCTTAATGCATATCCGAATCATATCCGTGTCCGTATTCGTATTCGATACAAATGAAGCGAATATGGATTTAGAAATAGACATATCCGATCCATATCCGATTGTTCACCACAATCTTACATGGTAAAATTATCGATTGTCATAGCCACTTGCGATCTTGATTGATCATGGACATGAGCAGAAATAGCTAAAATTATTTACGGTAGAGGATGCTTTGAAAACTAGGTAGCTAGTAGAAAACCTACTAGTAAAAGCACACCTTAGAAGTTAGTGCATTCTATAGAGGCTTAAGTCAAAACATTTCTACAACTTTAACTTATCAGATTTCAAAGGAGCACAAGAGGAAAGGGCACATGCTAACCATATGTTGTGGAAGTTTAAAAGAGGGAGGGAGAGAGAGGGAGAGCAAGGATTTTCAGTCCAAATGCTCTCCCGATGAGTTCGCGACTTGTCTTCGATAGGGCATGCATCGACACTCATTGCCCACTACCTATCTGGGCTTTCCACTGGCATCCTCCTAGAGCCGATGTTCGGCTACATGGTCATTGGAGGACAGGGTGAGGACCTTGCTTTGTGGTTGGAAAGCAAAGACCCGCTTTATGGCTAGTTGTTTGCAATTGCTGAGGTCGATGGCCGCTGGCATGGTCCATTATTGGGCAACTGGCATGATCATTCTTTTGCGTACTACATGTAGGATGGAAATGCTTTGTGCCGGTTCTTTGTGGGAGTTTGTGTGTCATGCAATTGATTGGGATACTATTTGCCTCTCGAAGGAGGAAAGGGTATGGGGATAAGCTCGGTGGCCTCCGCTTGAGCAGGTATGGTGATTTCTGGTTGGGCGTGATATATACGCATCAAATACTTGTATTTTGATCCTCTCTAGGAGGCAGTGTCTATTGCCTCATTCTCCCCATGTGGAAACAATACTTTCTTGATGTGCCCTGTTACGAGGAGCGGTGGGGGGTTGTGTCCCCTCCATATGAGTAGCTCCCAGTGGGGAGCGGTTTCTCCTTTGCATGTGCTCTCGAGCTGATCTGACCGCAAAAAACATTCGTCCCATGGGCACATGAAGATTGGGCTAAGGGGACAGTCCCAAAGTACTCATGCACCATCTATAGGATGATTCTTAACTGCCTTCCTACTATAGACATGCTCTTTGAAAACTCGACTTTTGCAAGGGTCTAATGTAGTCTACACAAGGTGTGACCTACACTGTCGCTGAGGCGACCACTCACTAATGCTGAATAATTCAACAGTCAACCCACAATAAATAAAGCAGTAACATCAAGTGTGGATCAAAAGCTATTATACCTTTACAAATAGTGTGTATAGGTGTAAGTATGTGTAGAGGTCAAACACAGGGAGCAAGGAGAATATAGCACAAAAATTAGCAAGAAGACAATGATTGTTTCTGTGTTTTTATAGTGATTTTTATTTTTAGTGGGTTTTTTAATATGTATTTTTTGGAATTTTTAATTTATATTTTGGGTTTTGTTTTTATTTTACAATTTTATATTTTTTATATTTTTTGATTTTAATTTTCTAATAAGTAGAGGTAATAGATATATATAATAATATATAGATAATATAATAGATAATAGATATAAGTATATATAAAAAAGAGAAAAATCAAAAAACAAATACCATAAGTACAAGCTTTTTTATTTTTTAAAGAGTATTAAAAATATTTTTGGTATTTTTTAATAATTATAACAATAATAATAGTAATATAAATAAATATAGCTATATATAATACATTTTAGTATATATATTTATAAATAAAGCTATAAATACTATAAAAATAAAATCCTTTTGTCTTTTTTTATCTTACCTTATTTTTGTGATTTTTATCTTAATTTTGTTAATTTTTTATCTTTATGTGAATAAAAATAGGAAAACAATGAGTAATAATATATAACTATCTTGTTTTGGATTTTAAAAATAGCTAGATAGTTTAGAAAATTCCAAAACTAATTTTAATGTATTATATATATAATAAACAAGATATAGAAATAGAAAATTGTATTTTTTTGGATTTTTAATGAATTATATATTTTTTTAGGTTTAGAATGGGTTTGCATTTTTTAAATTTTTTCTTTTGATTTTTTAGTGATTTTTGGTATAGGGGTGAAAAATACAATAATAAATAATTCTTAATATTTTTATACTTTTTCAAAACATTTTTCTAATTTTTATGGATTTTTAATGCAAATGGGGATTAAATATGATTTTTTGGATTTTTAATATAGGAATGTATTTTAATTTGCCATGTAAAAAATTTATTATTTGATAATATAGCAAACACTTAAAATAAAATTCCTATAATTTCTAAATGCAGAATGATATTTTTAATGCTAAAAATACAATAAATAAAAATGCAACACTAATAGGGGTTGCATCGTAAATAAAGCTAAAATGCATTCCAGAACAAAATTTCAAACTCTAAGGGCCTCTGCATAATTTTCCCACAAAAATTTAATTCATTCAATCCATGTAGGGGTGTAATTGTAGATTCTAGAACATGACAGAACATACATGCAAATATCCCAAAAAGTTTTGAACTGGACTTCGAAATAAAAGGACTAAATGATAACACAAAAGCATAGGGGGGTTCCTGAAAAAACCCACCACCTCACGTTTATGGGCATGTGAGTTGTCATGGCAAGGGATCTAAGTGCAAATACAAAGAGTACACGGGTCTACTTGCAAAATATCCCCAAAAGTTTAACCTATAGATAATATTTTATGGACTAAAATTAAAACACAAAAAATCAGGGGTAGATATGCAAAATTCCCCCTAAAGGCGCTGGCCGATGGTCAGGATATCTTCACTCATGTTGACGTCTAGACGATGGATGATGTTTTGCTCTAAAGATTGAGATTAGATCTCAACTGGAGATCTGACGACTGCTAGGTGATAAATCCTACGACACCTGGAAGACCTGGGGTAATGTTCTTGATCCGATGGTGGGGAGAGGACCTAGAAGAACCGGGATGAATCTCACCTCCTACAACCTTCAATCTGCTCTCCAAGGCATCTCAGGCCACGGGGGATGCTCCCGCATAGCCCAAAATGTCAATGATAATGGCTTGTCGTTGGCTGGAAGCTTTAGAAGGCTTCGAGGACCACCGGAGGCATCCCAGGAGGTCGAGCAAAGCAAGTGCTCCAGGATGCTCTGGCTGAATCAAAATTGACCCCTAGAGGGGTCTTTGAGACTCCATTGCCTGCAGAATAACTTAGCACACAAAAATGGGGGTTCTGGGTTCTATCAGGTCGGAAATGGGTATGGAGGAAGTCAGGCGGAGCCCTCCGACGAGGTGGCAAAGGAAGAGCGTCGATTTCTCGATCTGAGCAAGATTGAGGGGGTTGTAGGTGCACATGATATAAAAGAAGCAAAGGGGAATGAAGGTGAGGCATAACTCGACCCCTTTACAACTTTTGCTCCTCTTTCCATGCTCTTTCATGCCTAATTGATTCCTTGAGAGATGGACTGCTGCATCGAGCAGAGCCTTGGGTCAAAGATCGTCTTGTACATAAACCCCTTCACCTCTTCGATTTGAATTTGATACCCTTTATCCCCTCGAAATCTTCGACTCACGTGCCTTCTAGCTTCCTGGTAACAGCATGACTCTCGCCGGACCAATAGGCATGGAGGAATCGAGGAGGTCAGCTGGTCGCAGGCCTAGGGTCCATGGGTGGCTCAGTTGACCGACGAGTCAACCAAGGCCCGTCCTTGATTTGGTCATGTCACTCGCTAGGTGATAAAATTGAAATATTAAAAAAAATAAATCAAAATAAAATAGTATTTGAGTTATTTGATTTTGGAACATTAAAAATATTTATTATTTATATAGTATTTTAATCTATTATTTATTTATTTTTCGAGGTTATTTGTTATGTGTTATTTTTTGAAGTATCTTTATAGGTATATTTACCTATATATTAGGTATTTTATTTTTATTTTCTATTTTAAATTTTATGATTTTAATTTCATATTATATATATTTATAACTTAATTAAATACACATGAATATATTTTTGTTTTAATTTTGTGAATTAATATGTACACTTAAATAAATATATGTATTTATGATATAGATATATGTACATATAATTCATCTATGTATTTTAATTCACTTATTTATTTTTAATGATTTTACTTTAATTTAATTATGTATATATGTTATAAATAATATTTACAAATTTGAAAAGATACAAAACTATGAAATATATAAAGAATAAATAAAATGATTATTTTATTTAGGTGTAATGTACAATAGGGGTCCAAAACCTAACTTTTACATCTTAACTCCAAATTGAATGAAATTAACTTCATTAAATAGCTAATTAAAAGTTAGGGTTTCTATCAGTTGTACCCCTCCAAGATATTCCAATATTAGTTATGCCCCTCCCTTTTTGAGAATACCAATTGTACCCCCGACTTCTTGTCGTTCTATCACTCGTACCCCTCCGTTAGTCTAATCATCAATGAGTTGAACTTAACCATGATTTTTTAAATCCATGGTTCAATGAAGAAGGGCATAATTATCCAGACTTCTTTTTCATCTTCTTCTTCCTCCATTTTTTCTTCTTCCATTCTCTTCATAATTTCTCTCTCTTAATTGCACATGCATGCATCCATCAATTCGCTAAAATTTTTACATTTCACGGATATATCACTCATTGCGGATCAAATGGTGAATTTTTTTGATGAGTTTTTATGAATCAATTAATCAAAAATTTATCTTAACTAAACAAATGCTGAAAGTTCTCTTGTTTAAACCTGCAGCCTCCTCCCCCCTCCCCTTCCTCCTCCTCCTCCTCCTTGCTCCTTCTATGACAACGCCTTCTTCATCCTCCTCCACCCCCTTTTCGTCGAGAAATATTACGGCTCCTCTAGCAGCGCATCCCTTTACGGGTCAGGAATCGTGATTCTTCGAGCTTGCAGCGCAAAGAAGGAGTACCTATAGAGGCACCTATGCTAGTTCCAATCGAAGGGGGGAGGATCGAATACCTGTGGGGGAGGAGCTCGCAGCAGATGGGGAGGTGCGGGGCGGCATGAGGAGAAAGGGGCAGAGGGGAGGTGCTGGGGGCAGAAGGGAGATGCATGGGCGGAGGAGAGGTGCTGGGGGCAGAGGGGAGGTGCGTGGGCGGAGGAGAGGTACTGGTGGAGGAGATTGGGGTGGAGGGGAGTTGCGGTGACGGAGAGGGAGGTGTATGGGGAGGAGCTCAGGTCAGAGTGGGGAGGTGGGTGGCAGGAAGATCTGGGGGTGAAGAGGGAGGTGCAAGGGCGGAGGGGAGGAGCTCAGGGCAGAGGGAGGAGGTGGGGGTGGCAGGAGGACCTGGGGGCGAAGAGGGAAGTGCATGGGCTGAGGGGAGGAGCTCAGGGCGAAGGGGAGGTGCATGGGCGGGGGGAGGTGCTGGGGGCGGTGAGGGAGGTGGAGGGCGGAGAGGGAGGTGTGGAGGCGATGGGAGGAGCTGAAGGCGTAGAGGGAGGTCGGGCTGCGGGGGGAACATGCGTTGGATGAGGAGCATGAGGCCGGGGAGGATGAAAAGAAGGGAAGGAAGTAGATGGACTTTTGAGCTTATTTTTTTAAAATTAATTTCCGATGTGTCCTAAAGTGGCTCCAGGGGCACAAGTGATAGAATGACAAGAAGTCAGGGACACAACTGCTATTCCTAAAAAGGGAGGGGTATAACTGATATTGGAATATCTCATAGGGGCACAACTGATAAAACCCTAAAAGTTATGTATTATTAATGGTAATTTTTTTGATATAGTATGGAGAATACATGGGTATGGAAGTTTGGGTTTTGTGCTTTTCTTCTGGGTGTATAAAGCACGTTATGCATTATTTTTATGTGAAATAAATTTTCTATTTTCTATATATTTTATCTACAACTTTTATATACAAAGTTTATGGATTTGATGTATAAATAATAGATAATAAAATAGGTCTCAAGTTATCTTTATTAAGGAATAAAAATTAGGGTTTTTGTTGGTATATTGGTCCTTATCTCCCCCGTCTTTATTCCTTGTCAACCCAGTCATCATGATACTTAGGTCTTGGGGTTTAGGATCATTCAATACCTATGGTATTTTCTTTTCTTTTCTTTTCTTTATTCTTTTATTTTGACCTTACATACAATATTTTGTACAATATTTATTATGTAAATAATAAAGGTTATTTTATGCAAAATAATGCTATATACATGTATTTAGCTAAAGTTTAAGGCTAAAATAAAAGAATAAAGGTGATGAAATGGAGACTCATCACCCCCTATACTTGCCTTTGTTAGTCCCTAACAAATACTTATGCCTATAAGTGAAGAGAACAAAATAAAGAAAAATAAAGAACTTGGAACGATTTTTAACTTTTAAGAGCTCATTTAAAACCTTTGGATTATTGGTTTGTTCGGAACCATAATTATGGTTAGGAGATGTGACACAACAACGCTTAGGTTCCGTAATCCTATCGTCCAGTTCTATTCATGGCCAGGTCAAATCCATCCTCTCAGTCGCATACTCTTGCTACTTTGAAATGATAGATCCTTGTGTGTGAATTTTTCAGCTCTTCCTAGACAAACCACTGAACTATAAAAGAGTATGCTCTCCTGTTAGCTCGTCCTCGTTGAGACAGATATTTCCTTCTAAGGTTATGTGCTACTGATCTTTACATCCGAGTGGGGGAAGAAGCTAGAAGAATGGAAAAAGAACTGAGAATGGACCAATATAGTCTTCATTCCCTTGTGAAGCACGGTCAATATAACCGAGTGCTCACGAAGAAGCACGCTTTTTTCTGAAGCTCATATTTTTGGTGGAATGTTTGATATAGGCTTCTTTGGATTTTTCTTTGACTTTGCCTTGCTCTTCATTCTTGTTCATTCCCTGACGAATATAGCATCTTTTGGGGTCTTGGAAAAAGTTACGCTCGTGGACCATTCCTCATACGAAGCATTATCTCAATCCAGTCTCCAGTCTTTGGATATCAGGGCTACAAGATGAAGTAGGTTAGAGTACCTTTTTGGGCAATACCCAAGAATGATTTTTGAGACACCCTTGACAAAGCGACCTAGCATCGTCCCGACTTAGACGTTCAAATCTTTCAACAATCCATCTGAGTTGAGCTAAGTGTTAAGTGCGAGGTCCCTAGTCAAGCCACTGTCTCAAGAGTCTTCTAGATGATATGAAGGGTTCTAGATAGACCCAATGAATTGATTCATGTTCTCATGGAACCTAAAGAATTAAGTCAAGGTGACCACAAGTATCCCAAGTCTAGTCCTTAGCGGGTTCCTCTGAAATTAAGTGCATTAAGGTCTATACCAAGCTCCAATCTTTAGAATTTAAATTAGACTTATTCAATTATCTTGATCATTCCAAAAAATGCAAATGCCATGTACAATGCAAGAGAAAATATTTTCGTGAAGCAATTTTCTATTTTGAACTTTTTATGGATTTTTGGAAAAAGAGTAGCAATTTTTATGCAGTTTTTTTGAAAATATTTTGCAATTATTTTTGGATTTTTGAATTTTTGCAAAATTTTATGAATTTTTGGATAAAGGTTAGTGTCAAAAAATTACAACTACTTACATAGGGGTGTTGCTATATTTTTCAAAAGGAACTTACAGGTTAAGAGTTAGTTACTATTTACAAAATTTTTGTATAAGTTTTATACTATTTTTAAGGACTTTATTTGAGCTATTATTTACACAAGGTTCTCAAAATATACGGAAACATTTTGCAAACATTTTGAGAACTTATTTTTGCAAATAATATTGACAAATATTTTTACAAACGTTGAAAATCGTTTTGCAAATATTTTCCAAACTGTATATATTTTCAAAGTATTTTGCAGCCATTTTCAAAATATTTGCAAATAGTTTTCAAAAATTTTATTCGCACAAATAAAGAAAAATTTGCAACCAAAAGATTTGAAAATATTTTACAAAAGTTTTCCTAAGATTTTTCAAAACATTTTTCAAATCATTTGCAGAACATTGTTCAATCGATTTATTACTTTCTTACAAAGAATTTGGGTTTCTTTTATTAATTAGCTATATTATTGAAAATACAAAAGTATGAGTTATGGCTGAAGTATATACAATATATATACGACTCCCCTATACTTAGCTTGATCTATGTACTCATTGATCGGAGAGAAAAAAGAAAGACATAACTCGTACTAACTATAGAACAATCTATACTACTCCGACTAAAGAATCAACGAATGATAAGTTGATCGTCCCCTCCTATACTTAGGATGAAATATTCCTACATATAACATATTGTATACAAGGCAGGGAGTGTCAAGGGTGGGAATATACGAACTCATCGACTCGACCTACCCCCCACACTTAGGGTAAAATATCCCTAAGTATACACCGAATATCAACAGTTGAGGGGACATGTGAGGATTAGAGAAATGAATAACTCGGGTCTCTTATCCCCCATACTTAGGACAAAATACATCCTAAGTATAGCATTGATGAAAGAGGTGAAAACTTTTTCGAAAGAATTAGAGGAATGAAAAGGAAACTAAAAAAAGAGGAAAAGAAAAGAAGAAAAAATATTTTTGTGATTTTGCTGCTCAAATGTCTGATCTGTCTGAATCTGTCAGCTCATCTTGAAGTACAACCTCGATAGAATTGACAACGAACAGGAATGTGTCATGCTCTAAATATGGATTCAGCAACTGTCCGTTGACTACAAAAGGTTGTGTGTTAGGTGACAATATCAGTAAACTCCTATTGCCACACATAGTTTTCATAATGAATGACCCCATCCATTTGCTCTTCAGTTTGTCTGAGAAAATCTTCAATTTTGCATCAAATAACCACACCTTCTGTCCATATTCGAAAGTCTTTCTTCGGATGTGTCCATCATGCCATTTCTTGACTTTCTTTTTGTACATAAGGTTGTTATCGCATGTGTAGTCTCGAAACTCTAGTACAAATTTCAGATCAACTTTTCGGTTCTTTCCAGGTTTCTCAAATTCAAGGTTGCACATGTTCAATACCCATAATGATTTTTGAATTAACTCCACAGATAGGTGGCATGGCTTGCCATAAACAAGGAGGTAGGGAGACATGCCAAGAGGAGACTTTTATGTAGTTCGATATGCCCAAAGAACTAAATCCAGTAGCTGAGACCAATTCTTCTTGTCTAGATGTACAAGCTTTTGCAATATGGTTTTGATCTCCCTGTTTGAGCATTCTGCCAAGCCATTGGATTGTGGGTGGTACAACACTACAACATGATGTTCTATACCGTATTCTTTGGTCAGCTTATTGACCTCTTTGTTCATGAAATGGATCCCCCCATATGATATGAGAATTTTGGGAATTCTGAATCGCAAGATGATGTTATCCTTGAGGAAGCGATAGACTGTACGACTGTCTACAGTTCTAGCGATGATTGCCTCCACCCATCGACGGCAAGCAGGATGTATTCAAAGCCATGGCTATTAGGGAATGGCCCCATGAAGTCAATGCTCCAGACGCCAAAGACGTCGGATATCTGAATGTATTTCAGAGGCATTGTGTCTCGCATATTGATATTTTCCACCATTCACTGACAGTCAGTACATTTCTTCACGTAGTCATCTACATCCTTGAATAGAGTTGACCACTAAAGGCCACATTAAAGAACTTTGTTGCCATCTTATTTCCAGAATGGTGTCCACCGGCTTCAAGCTTGTGATAGTGATCTAGGACACCCATTATTTCCTCCTGAGGTATGCACCTCCTTCAGATGCAATCTGCACCTTCTCTGAATAGGTGTGGATCCTCCCAATGGTAGAAGTGTTTGTCGATAAAGAATTTATCAACTTTGATCTTCGACCAATTTGGCGGATTTTCTTGGAGACAAGATAGTTGACGATATCTGCATATTAAGGGAGAGAGGATATAGACAAGATCGCCTCATTTGGAAAGATCTCTATAATAAAAACAGAATTCTGCTCAAGAGGTCCGGCTTCAATTATTCTGGAATTGCCTCACATTTTTGATGCATGGTTTGTCATGAATTTCCAAGTCAAATCTTGGACTAGAAGAATCCAATGAATTAGGCAAGGCTTGACGTCCTTTTTGCTTTGTAAATACTTGATGGCAAAGTGATCAATTTAGATAATAACCCTTTATCCGAGTAGATGTGAGCCGAGCTTCTCCAAAGCAAAAACTATGATTAACAGCTCTTTCTCTGTCACTGTATAATTTTTTTTGGGCTTCATCAAGTGTTCTGCTAGCATAATGAATTGCAAATGACAGCTCATCTCCTCTTTGTCCTAACACAACACCAATTACGAAGTCTGATGCATCTGTCATGATCTTAAAGGGTAGAGACCAATCTGATGTCTAGAAGACAGGAGCATGTGTGATCAGATCCTTTAGCAGGTTGAAGGATTGGAGGACCCAATCATCGACCATAAAATCGGCCTCCTTTCTAAGAAACTCATTCAACAACCATGCAATCTTGTTGAAGTTTTTAATGAATCATCTGTAGAGATCGACATGCCCCAAAAACCAATGAACTTGCTTAAGATTTGTGGGTGGATCAAGTTTTGAATTACATCCACCTTGGCTGGGTCGACCTCCATGCCATGCTTGGAGATGATGTGACCCATCACGATTCCTTCGGTCATCATGAAGTGACTCTTCTCCTGTGAAAGTACGAGGTTCACCTCACAACATCTTTTCAGAATTTGGTCTAAGTATCCAAGACATTGATCAAAGCTATCACCATAAATCGAGAAGTCATCCATAAAAACTTTGAGAAAACTTCCCACCATATTAGCGAACACAGCAACATGCATCTCTGGAAAGTAGCAAGTGTGTTACACATACCAAAGGGCATTATACGGAAGGCGTATGTTCCGAACGGGCATGTGAAGGTGGTCTTCTCCTGATCTTCTGGAGCAATGGAAACTTGATTGTACCTGGAATAGCCATCCAAGAAGAAGAAATATTTCTTCATGACCAGTCTTTTCGACTATCTGGTCGATGAAGGGCAATGGGAAGTGACCCTTCTTGGTTGCAAAATTTAAGCGTTTGTAGTCCACACAGACACACCATGAGGTCGACACTCGGGTCGGTATCTCCTCTCCTTTGTCATTGGTGACTATGGTGATCCCTTATTTCTTGAGCATTACATGCAAGGGACTCACCCAATTACTGTCGGAGATGGTATAGATAAATCCCACATCACAATACTTTGTAATTTCTTTTGTGACTACCTCTTGCATGTTTGGATTCAACCTTCTTAGAAATTCCCTGGAGGGTTTGCTATTTTCTTCAACATAGATGTGATGCGAGCACAATGACGGATTTATCTCATGGAGATTCGTGATATTACAACCAATTAACTTATGGTTTCTTTCAAGAACCTCGAGTAGACGAGATTCTTGGTCTTCGATCAAATGTGAAACGATAATGACCAGATGCATATCTGGCGCTACCGCAAGGAAGGCATACTTCATGTTGGAGGGAAGATGCTTCAGCTCTGGGGGAGGAGTCGACTTCATGGTGACTTTAGAAACTGAGGCAGGTGTCTGCACTTTCGTTTATTGGTTGTCCACTGCTTGGCATTCTGAACTCACAGTCTCACACATATCTGCAACAATTTCATCATGCTCAGATGAGTATGGCTATTCAAAAATCTCAGTGTATCCATCAACAAAGATCTCATCAGTAAATACATCAAGAAATTCAACCGCGCTTTCTAGACCCTCCTCTAAAGATAGGAATGCTTGGGTCTCATTACTGCCCAAGAACAAATATGTATCTCTGATTTTTGATAGAAATTCGCAGTGTTCTTTTACATGTGGTTCAAGCACTCTTGCAACAAATGCCACTTCAGTTAGTTTGGCTTCTGGAACCGTCTCAATCAAGATTTGTTGCTGTTGGAGCGAAATGTAATTTCTCCAGTGTCGTAGTCTACCACTAAGTTGGCTATTCGAAGGAATGGCTGACCGAGGATGATTGGAGTGTGGATCAGAGGAGCAAAGGTGTTCATATCAAGGACAATGAAATCTACAGGGAACTGCATCCATGGGACTGTGACAATGACGACCTCTAACATGCCTTGGGGCCACTTGATGAATCTATATGTGAACTGCAAAATCATTTTGTGGGATTGAGCGGTCCTACTCCAAATTATTTGAGCAAGGAGGAAGACAATAAATTGATCGAAGATCCATTGTTGAGAAGTTTGCGCTTGAATTGTTGTTAAAATCCGGCATCGCATGAGAGGAACTCCCTTATCTTTCTGTTTGCTCGGGGGATAGCTGATGGTGTTCGCAGTAGCCATGGTCAGAACATGCGTCTTAGGTTTTCTCTGTCTCTTTCGTCTATTCGGACACTTTGTGGTACATGCCTCTTTAAGTCATCTTTTTACTGCATGCATATACTCCATGGCTTCCAACAAGGGCATCTCAATAATAAGATTTTGCAATATGATCAGACAATGCATTTTTCAAAATTTTTACGGTTTTTGCTTTAACTGCTTACAGAAAAGGAATATTTATATCAGGAGAAGTTGTATCGGGTAAAATGTGTCCGTATCTTGATGTACAGTTAGATGGAAAAAATATGAAAAATCGTCTACATGTTGTGGACCAAAAATGGTCCAGACTTGGCTCCTTCGTCTGGCTCTGGTTTGGCTGTTGCTGCGGATGGCATCTTCTTCGCGAGCACGGTTTCACCTTGGTTGTGGTTGTCTTTTTGTATTTTAGAATTTTCTTCACTTTTTGTATTTTTTGGTGTTGCATCATCAAAAATGTCTCTGACCCTTGTGGCTGGTGCGGCTGAAGACTCACCTTCAGATGCTTTAGATTTTCCCTTCGCTATCGCAGATATCTTGAGTGTCCTATTGTACCTGAGAGTAACAATATTAGATAAAGAAATTTCATTTCTACCTTATTCAGGTTGAACACTGCAAACTACCTGCTCTTTGCGATGGAAGTTATTTGGACTTGCTTCAACATGGGCTGGAATGGCAATTTTCGTGGTCGTCAGGTCATCGATCTTCTGGCTCGATTCAACCATGTTCTTGATTAGTTGGGCCAGACATTTAAGTGTAGGGTTTACCAGGGAAACCTTAAAAGATTCGATTTGATGAGATCACTGACTCTGTTGATAGTGCAGGGGAGGTTGCTGCCGATAACCCTGTGAGTACTGAGGAGGAGGAGGAACAATATTGCTGATACTATGGGGAGGAGTACTGGTGATGATACTGGGTAGCTGGCTACTGATATTGTTGCTGATGGTATCTGAACTACTGCTTATAGTTGTTTTGCCTCCAGGTGTATCCTTGTTGCGGAGACTGTTGGTGATGGGTCAGGTTGGGTTGGTAGTTCCGCCCTCCTTGCTGCTGGTGGAATGGCCAGCTAGTATGGTTTTGACCCTGCATTGTCCCTGAGGATGAATCATCTCCTGATCTTTACTCCAGACACCATCCACCTTCTGAATGAGTGGAGGAGATGGGGAACATAGCTCTATGTATGGATACTGGAACTCAGGTGGCTGGTAGACAACCATCTGTGTCTGCGACTGTGGCGGCTATAGCTTGGGAGCGTACACATAATATACGTGCTAGATCGGAGGCTGACTAGGACTCAGCTAAAGCAACTGCAACTGTGTCTATTCCTTCTTCTCAGCTGGAGGCTCAGATGTGGCTGTCACTGCATTGCAAAAATTGATGGTGTTCGCCAGCAGCTCCAGCTGCTTGGTGATATTGTTGAGCTTGTCTAGGCCCTTCATGCGTTGCTCAATCCCAACGAGCTTCTCTAGGTCCTACGAGCTCTTCCTAATGATATCTACCTTAGACAGATGACTCCCAATGATGCTCAAGTCGGAGTTGTCTCACCTGCCTATTTCTCGGGTATCCGTCATGTTTACATTCTTGTGGAGGATTTGTGATGGTGGTTGAATCTGGAAGGAACGAGACGAGGAGAGTGTGTCCTCTCCTTTGGCCATCTTCTCAAAGATGTGCAAACTACATCCTCGTCCTTGTTGAAATGAGAACCTCTGTATGAAGCGTCAACCAGACATTGACTATTTTCTGTCAAGCCTCCAAAGAAATGCTGGACCAAGCTGGTCTTCGATATGTCGTGGTGGGTACACTTCTCAATCAGATCACTAAACCTCTCCCAGATCTCATGGATGGACTCTTGGGGTCCATGGAAGATGCTAGAAATCTTAAACCACATGAGATTAAGACAATTGAGAGGATAATACCTGTGCAGGAATGCTAACTTCAGATCCTCCCAAGTCCTCACCACCTTTCCTAAGTGATATTTCCAGTAGAATGCTCTGCTCTGGAGGCTGAAGTGGAAGGCGGTAATCTTGATTACACCCAATGGGATGTTGGGGTAGTTAGTGGTACTGTAGATATGACCGAACTGTTGTAGGTGGATATATGGCTCCTCATTGGAATTCCCGTGAAAGCTGGGGAGGAGCGAAAGGAGCAGTGGCTTTAGCTCAAAATGTCCATGGATCGGTGGGATTTGGATCCACTCAGAAATACAACTGACCCTTGGATTGTATGTCTGCTTCAAAGTGGGTGTGGGTAAGACTCTCTTTGCTTCTCCCTCACCACCGTGAGGTCAATCTACAGAGTGATTATCGTTGTCATCACAATGGAGATTATCATCACCTCCTCATTGGTTTCCTCCTCTTCATTCTGACCTTCTTCTCATGTCATTTAACATCTCTTGAAAGGCAGCCTGGGCAAGCGCTTGGTCAGTTAGCTGTTGTTGAATGGCATGGATGGAGGCCAAGAGCTGATTGTTAACCTCATTCTGATTTGAACTCTGCTCTGTATTATGTTCAGTGCTGGGGAGATATGGTCCCTTTCCTCTGCCTGTGGGAGCTATCTCTGCATCTGGCTGTGAAGAAGCGGTCTCCAGATCAGGGTCAAGATTCGCAATGGGAAATATACCCCGATCAGTCTACATGCAGGCACCGTATGGAGAGAATAATTCAGATATAGGGTCAGTCTTGAATATTATTAGGGATGGAGAGGTATATGGAGCAAAATCAATCTTCATCCAAAAGGGACAGAACCCGAGAAGAGAGTTTTCCCGATCTGTGTGAGGAAGAATAAGCAAGGACTCCTGAGGGTGGTTCGCGGAGTCTAAACCATGTACATAGGAATCTTCTTGAGGTTTGGTTGTTTTTATCTTTTCAATTTTAGAGTTGTAATTAAGGCAAAAATTATCACGAATCCTTATCGGCTTGCCCTATAGGAGAGTGTGTACTGCTAGAAAAGTATTACCGTACTTGTTCCACCTCCTTTGTACCCTGTGATATGTAATTTTTAAGGTCCTCAATATTGATCCTGGGGTGCTACTCAGACAAAGAAAAGAGAGAGAAAATCAGTAGGCTAAACCACTACTCCCCTCACTAGCGAGGTACTCGGACGCAAGATGATGAGACAGATATCTCCGTGAGGGCGTGGTCGATACTCAATACTTCAGATCAAGTTGGATTCTCTACACAAGGCGAGAGCACCATTGTCGATAAGACCCTACTCGTCTACGTACGATGGAAACACCAATACTTCTCCGGTCCCAGGCGATAATTGAGGTAGTCACAGCTCAGGTTTTTAGCTCTATTCCTTAAGGGTCATGCCTCACTCTGTCTAGAATGTACATGAAGGCAATGAAGGCTTTGTGTACCCCCAAACAATGTTGTTCATTATGACTTTTAATTATGTCAAAGTTCAATTAATAATTTTTTATTTTCAATTTTTTGAGGATTTTCAATGCAAGGTGCCTAACGATTTTTTTGGATTTTCTTTTTGCCCTGAGCGCTCAAAGTCAGAGGGAGAGAATGATAAAGAAATGCAAGGCAATTAATGGAAATCTCACCCTTGAATCAATATAATGAATGCAAAGATAGAGTTACTTACAACGCTTCCCAACTCTCTCCATGTGTGATGCAAGGAAAAATATTTAAACCTAATCTATATGCATGATATGCAAATGGAGGAAATGAAACCTAAACAAGAATTGCTATTAGACGTGAAGAACCAAATGTTAATTACTATTGGACATGAAGAACCAAATGTTGGTTACTCAAAAATGAAACCTAAAGGTCCGGTCTTGGAGACTTTTTGGTGCATGCCACGACGGTTCCTGCAAGTGCAATGCAGATTCTCTCACGGTGTTCGATTTCAAGTCTAAGTAATCAACAATTAATTATTTTTGAATAAATCCAAATGCATAGAACTATAGGTACATGCTTCTATTAGGTGTTTGGACCTAGTTTTACTGAGCAAGCAATACTAAAAATTCTAAGGGCTCATTCCATAAAATAAATGAAAATAAGGTGAAAAGCACAAAAGGCGGGAAACAAAGAAAATAAGGCGAAGAAACAATGAAAAACATGGTGAGCCTCCAAGTGTACAAGCACTTGGTAAAATAGGCCCGATGTCCAAAGGTCAGTCTACATGTATTATTACAAATTAAAAATAGGAAATAAAAGTGACACTCTCTCATAAAAATAAAAGAAAAGTGGACTATGCTAAATCCTCTCTCTCCTAGTGATCCACCAAAGAGAAGGATTGCTCTCCTCGTAGCTCAGGTGTGTCAACCACCTAAGTAGTCACATTCATCTCGAGGTCCCCTCATAAGAAAAATAACTTAGAAATTATTAGCACATATAAAAAATTATCACAAATAAAGGGGGAAATAAAACAAGAAAAATAATGAAGGTAAAATAAACATAAAAATCTATCCTACGCGTTGCTCCCCGACAACGATGCCATTTGAAAACTCAACTTTTGCAAGGGTCTAATGTGGTCTACACAAGGCGAGACCTACATTGTCGTTGAGGTAATTACTTACAAAAGCTGAATAATTCAACAATCAACCCACAATAAATAAAGCAATAAAATCAAGTGTGGATCAAAATTTATTATAACTCTATAAATAGTGTGTGTAGGTATAATCATGTATAGAGGTTGAACAAATGGAGCAAGGGAAATAGAGCGCAAAAATTGGTGATAAGACAATGATTCTTTTTATGTTTTATAATGATTTTTTATTTTTAGTGGGTTTTTATTATGTACTTTTTTGGAATTTTTAATTTATATTTTTTTCTGTTATTGATTTTATAATTTTATTTTTTTAATTTTCCGATTCTTAATTTTTCCTTTTTAATAAGTAGAGGTAATATGTATATATAAAGTATACATAAAATTTATAAAAATCAGAAAAAACATCCTAAGTACATTCCTTTTTATTTTTTAAAAGGTATTGAAATTATTTATTGGTATTTTTAATACTTATAAAAATAATAATAGTAATATAAGTAAATATGGTTATATATATAGTACATGCTAGTATATATAAATATAGTTATAAATACTCAAAATGCATAAATAAATCTTTGACTTTTTATATTTTACTCTATTTTTTATTTTTATCTTAATTTTTTGCTATTTTTTATATTTTTAATTCAATAAAAATAGGAAAATAATAAGCAATAATATATAACTTGTTTTGGATTTCAAAAAAGGCTAGATAGCTCAAAAAAATCTAAAACTAATTTAATATATTACACATATAATAAATAAGATATAGAAACATAAAATGCACTTTTTGAAACTTAAAATGATTTTTTACAATTTTTTAGGGTTAGAAAGTGCTTGCAATTTTTTATTTTTTTATTTTAAATTTTTAGTGATTTTTGATGTGAGTGTAAAATACAAAAATAAATAACTCTTAATTTTTTACATATTTTCAAAATATTTTTCTAAATTTTGTGGATTTTTAATGCAAACATGGAATAAATGCAATGATTTTGGATTTTTAAATTTATATAAAAGTATTTTAATTTGTCATGTGAAAATTAAACGTGATTTGATAATATAGCAGGCATTTAAAATAAAATTCCTATAATTTTTAAATGTCAAATGATATTTTTAATGCTAAAATACAATAAATAAAAGTACAACACTAATAGGGACTGAATCATAAATAAAATTAAGTAAAAATGCAATCTAGAACAATATTTCAAAGTCTAGAGGCCTCTACGTAATTTTCCCATAAATATGTAATTCATTTAATCCTAGTAGGTTTGTTAATGCAATTTACAGAACATAGCAAGGCATACATGCAAATATCCCAAAAAGTTTGAACTGGACTTGAAAATAAAAGGACTAAATGATAACACGAAAGTACATGGAGTTCCTGCAAAAAACCCACCACCTCACGTGTATGAGCACATAAGGTGACATGACGAGGGATCTAAGTGCAATTACAAAGAGTATAGGGGTCTACTTGCAAAATATACCAAAAGGTTTAACCTATAGACAATATTTTATGGAATAAAATTAAAATACACAAAACCAGGGGTAGATATTCAAAATTACCTCTAATGGCGCTGGCAGACGGCCTGGATCTCTTCACTTAACACATGTCGACGTTTGGACGGTGGATGATGCTTCGCTTTGAAGGGATGAGATTAGATCTCTATTGGAGATCTGATGGCTGCTAGGAGATCAATCCTACGACACCTGGAAGACCTGGGGTGTTGTTCTTGATCCAATGGTAGGGAGAGGACTTGGAAGAAATGGGAAGAAGCTTGCCTCCTACGAGCTTCGATCTGCTCTCCAAGGCATATCTGGCCACTTAGGATGCTCCCAAGTAGCCCATAACGTCGTCGATGATGGTTCACGTTGGTTGGAAGCTTCAAAAGACTCCGGGGAGAACTGGAGGCGTCCCAGGAGGTCAAGGAAAATAATTGCTCCAGGAAGCTCTGGCTGAATCAAAATCAACCCCTAGAGGGCTCTTCAAGCCTCCAGAACCTATAGAAAAACTTAACATACAAAAATGGAGGTTCTGGGGGTTCTATCAAGTAAGAAATGGGCACAGAGGAAGTCAAGCGGAGCCCTCCAGCGAGGTGGCGGAGGAGGAGGGCCGATTCCTCGATTTGAGCAAGATTGAGGGGTCTGGAGGTGTGAACGATGTAAAAGTAGCGAAGGGGAACGAAGATGAGGCCTTAGGTAAGTCGAAGGACAGTCAGAATATGGTGAAAAAGGTCGTCGGAGATCAGCTCCAATGAACTTCGAATCTAAAAATTTTACCAATTAAATTACAACATCAACTGAAATAAAAGCCTAAACTATCTTAATATAATTTCTAAGAATAGAAAAGTAGCTTAAACTAGGACTCTACCTCAAAAAATGAAGGAGCCGGAGGAGCTCTACCACTGGTGGCCTGCGATGCCTGGATCTCAGCCTCCACTCCTCTTCCTCCATGCCAACAGGTCGATGAGACTCCTGTTGTCACCATGAAGCTACAAGGCACGAGAGTCAGGGATTTTAAGGGGCTAAAGGGGATCAAATTCGAATCAAAGAGGCGAATGGGTTTATGTACAAGACAATCTTTGACTGAGGGCTTTACTCGATGTAGTGGTCCATCGCTCGAGGAATCAATTGAGCGTGAAAGATCATGGAACGAGGAGCAAAAGTTGCGGAGGGGTCGAGCTGAAAGAATGCAAACCTCGGGCAGGAAGATGGGAGGAATCGAGGAGGTCAACGGGTCGTAGGCTTAGGGTACATGGGTGGCTTAGTTGACCGGCGGGTCAACCGAGGCCCGCCCTAGAGTGGGCCATGTCACCCGCTAGGTGACAAGATGGAAAAAATCGAAAATAAATCAAAACAAAAAAGTAATTGATTTCTTCGATTTTTAGTTAAAATATGAAAAATTATTTACTGTTTTATGTAATATTTTAATCTAATTTTTATTTATTTTTTCAAGTTATTTGTTGTGTTATTTTTTAGAGGTATCTTTATAGGTATATTTACCTATATATTAGGTATTTTATTTTTATTTTCTCTTTTAATTTTTTTATTTGCATATTTTATGTATTTATAACTTAATTAAATACACATGAATATATTTTTGTTATATTTTCTGAAGTAATATGTATACTTAGATAAATATATGTATTTATGATATAGATATATGGACATATAATTCATCTATGTATTTTAATGGGATATTTACATCAATAACCCTGAGCAGTTTCGTAATTACCCCAGAAACCCTCGATAATCATGAATTACATACAAGACCCTGAATAACCGTTCCGTTTTACACCCATAACCTTCCGTTAGTTTAGTTCATTAAATCAACCACATGGCTGAGTTAATCTAACCCAATCCATGATCTAACGGTTGAGATTAATAAAAAAAGGAAGGAGAGAGGAGGTGGGTTCGTTCCTGGAGCTTGCAGCCGATGGGGTCTTCTGGCGGGCGTGAGGGGAGGTACGCGGCGGGGGGTTGGGAGGTGCACCCGACCTGGGGGGAGCAGGGCCTAGACCTGCAGACGGAGGAGGAGCGGGCGGGGCCTAGACCTGTGACCGACCTAGGGGAAGGGGTGGGGGGTGGCAGGGCCTGGACCTGCGAGCAGAGGAGGCGCATCGAGCGGGCTGCCCTAGAGCTCCATCCCAGACGGGGGGGGGGGGGGGGGGGCTTGATCTTCAGGCGGAGGAGGCGCATCGGGCGGGAGCGGGATGCCCTAGAGCTCCATCCCAGACCGGGGGGGGGGGTGCTGGACCATCGGGCGGAGGAGGCACGTCGGGGGCAAGGGGTTGCTCGGAGGGGAGGGGTGCAGGCGGAGGAGGAGGGGGCTTGCTAGGGAGGCATGGTTGCAGGAGGAGGAGGAGGGGGCTTGGTGGGGGAGGCGGGGCGGCCGACGGGAGGCCTCGACCCTGGGTGGGTGTGTGATTAACCGCGAGATACGGGGGTCTAAATGTCTCACACAAGGCGGAGACAAAAGTCGCTGCGACGACCCTCAATAAATCCCGGTTAAGTCAATAATCAACCCACAATGTGTATCAAGCAATAAGAAGCAAAAGTGGAGTCAAAATTTATTATAACTTTACAAAAATGTGTATAGTGTGAAAGTGTGTAGAGGTCGAACACAGGGAGCAAGCAAGATAGATCAAGAAAAAATGCACAAAATGTGATGTGTGCTCAAGTGCCTACAAGCAAATTTTTGTGGGTTTTCAATTTTAGATTTTTTATTTAATTTTTAATTTTATACTTTTATATTTTGCATTTTAAATTTTTAATTTTTTTTATTTCTTTTTATATTTTATATTTTTTCTTTAAATAGAATATATACACAATATAAGAAAAGAGAAGAATAAGGATTTACAAAAATAAGGAAAAATACTTAAAAATCAGGAAATAAAATGTTTTTGGGCTTTTTATAATTTTATGATGTTTTTATGATTTGTAAAGATTTTTTTGAATTTTTTTGGTATTTTTAAAATCAAAAATACTAAAAACAGTGTAGAAAATAAAAGGCTAGGACAAAAATGGAGAAATAAAATAGCAAACAGTAACAAAAATTTTCCAAATTAATTTTAAACTAAAGATGATTCAACAAAAAAATTCAGAGACAAAAATTAGATTTTTAGGATTTTTGTAGAATTTTTAAGATTTTTATGGAGATTTTTAGAGTTTTATAATTTTTAGGGATTTTCTTTTGTCTTTTTTTGTGATTTTTGAACTGAAATTAAAAGACACTAAAATACACAAAATATATTTTTTCCTGGGTATTTTCTGAGGTGTTTTTATAATTTTTATGGATTTTCTAATGCAAACAGTGCTGAAAATGCATATTTTTGAATTTATATAAATATTAAAATGTAATAAATATGCAAAACAAAAATATAGAGTGGAACTAGAATGCAACAGGTACCTAAGTAATTTTTGTGGATTTTTTAGCAATTTAGAGATGTATGAAATAAATAAAGATAGCAAAAAGAAACAACACAGCTGGCAAGGGCATTTGTGTAATTAGTAGAACATCCAGGGAGTCATAGTGCAATTTTCCACAAAATTTTATAACTAATAAATCAACTTCTAGGTCCAGATACAAATATCAAAAGCTGCTAGGGCACGCCTGCAATTTACCCAACCCCACACGTGACTAGCACGCGCCTGACGAGGACTGAAATGTAATATCAAAACTCCAGGGGCTGATATGCAAATTACTCAAAAATAATACACGTTACAAAATAATTCCTGGACTAAATCGAAATAGCCAAACCAACAGGGGGTCAAGTGCAAAAACACAACCACCCCACGTGCACAGGTCACGTGAGGTGATGTGGACATGACTTAGATGTAATTAATAAAAGTTCAGGGGCCTAGATGTAAATATTACAAAAATATTTAAACTACAGACGAAAGTTTATGGACTAAAAATAAATACAAAAACTCTCAGGGCAAAAGATGCAAAATACTCAAAGAGTCGCGATCCAACGGCGATGGATATGCCACTTGACACGTGGCGCGTTCTGAACGGCCGATGCCGCTTCACTCCAACGGCCGAGATTAGATGAGGCGATGATGATCCGACGGCTCGGGATCACAGGATCAGACAACCGATGTAAATTATGGGATCAAAGCCCGATCCAACGGCCGTGGACCTCTCTGAAAGAACAGGGAAGAACACGACCGAGTCCGAGCTTTGATCGGCGATCAGGTGGTGCTCCGGCCTCCTCCTTCGCTTCAGCAGTGCTTCGACGATTCCTGGAAGGTCCCCCGACTCGGCGGCTTGGCCAAAATGGGCAGAGGAGCCCCGATGCACTGCCGTGAGGTCAGGGATGGAAGGTGGCTCCGGGTTGCACCTTCTGCTGCAAAAATCGACCCCAGGAGGGGGTCTTTTGCCCCTGAGACCTGCAAAAGAAAGCACAATGACAACAATAGATGGTCCTAGGGCAAATGTGGGCGATCGAATGGAGTGGGTGGCAGAAATGGACTCGCCGGAGCTCCAGAGCTCCGACGAAGTGTTCGACAGTGGATCAAGCTGATGATGTGATTAAAAGACCAAACAAAACGCACTAACTAAAAGCTACGACTAATAGCTAACTAAACTACAAGGAAAATTATAGAAAACACAACCTCGATTGGCTAGAAAGGACTAGAGATGGACCTTATGGACGGAACCGGAGATGGAGTTGGATCCGATCTTCTAGCCTCGCCGCACCTCAACGGGGGTGGGGGGAGTCTCCCCTATCACCGGAGTCTCACCCTACCCGCTCCCGGAGGTCTGAGGCATCCAAAGATGGTTCAAAATTCGAATGAAGGTCAAGGGGGGTATTTTGAAGAAGTGATGAACGAGCGTGAAAGACGAGGCAACAACGGGAGGATCAATGACCCAATCCCCGAAAAAACATCTAGGCGTGATTCATGGGTATGTGGTGAACAAAAGTCAATAAGGAATCTACCCGAGATACTGAAAGATGAAGCCTCTAAAAATCCGTGAAATAGAGCCAAAACCAAGTTCTGACACATGCAGGCGGTGGGTCAGAGAGTTGACCCGAGGTCAACTTTCCATCTCTCCTGGTTGGTCCACGTGGACCAACCAGGAAAAAGCCTGGAAAAAACCTTTATAAATTCATTTAAAAATAGTAAATGATTTATTTAATTTTAGGTTATTTAATAAAAAAATGTTTATTATTTTATAAGGTATTTTAATATGTTTTTTATTTATTTTTATGAGGTTTATAATTATAAGTTACCTTTTTAGGCTTGTATAGGTATATATATCTATGTATTTTAATATTTTATTTTTATTTTGTATATTTAATTTATTTTTTTGTTTATTATTTTATAAATTTATAAAATATTTTTATACACTTAAATAGATTTTTATTTTATTTTTCTTAAGTATTCTGTGCACTTAATAAAATATAAGTATTAATTATATAGGTATATTTACAGGTGTTATACCTATGTATGTTATATATACGTATTTTATTTTGTGTTTATTTTGTATTTTTATTCTAATTTTAATGCACATATTTATTATAAATAATATTTACAAAATTATAAAAATAAGAAATTATGAAAATAAAGAATAAATAATAAAAAATGAATATTTTAATTTGTACAAGTGTACAATAGGGGTCCAGAACATAACTTTCAAACCGTAGCTCCGCCAAATGCGAAACCACTACCATTAAATAGCTTATTTAAAATTATATACAATTAAAGTGAGTTTGATGCATTTTGAGTTTTTATGAGGGAGATACATGTCTGGGAAGTTGGGTTTCTGAATTTTTATTCAGATCATAACTTTTTATCTGTACATTATTTTTGTATGAAATAAATTTTGTATTTTTATTTATTTAATTATCTACAACTTTCATGTACAAAGTTTCTTTATTTGGAGTATGAAAAGTGGAACCAAAAATAGGTCCCAAAATGAATAAAGAATGAATGAAATGAATAGGTATCTTTATTGTATTCTGGCCCTTATCTCCCCCTACTTTATTCCTTGTCGACCTATTCATCAAGATGCCTAGGTCTCGGGGTTTCGGGTCATAAAATATTTACAATATTTTATTCTATTTCTTTTCTTTTATTTATTCTATAATTTTGGCTTTAAATACAGTATTTTATACACTATTTACATGCACATGCATGGATGCTAAGATGCGGGAATTAAGGGTATTTACACGCATTTGTCAGGGTTTTTGAGGCCAAAATGATAGAATAAAGATGATGAAATGTAGATTCATCATCCCCTATACTTTGCCATTGCTAGTCCCTAACAAACACTTATGCAATAAGTGCAGAAAGAAAGAAAAATAACGAAAAGAAAAAGAAGAAAGTGGATTTAGTTTAATTATCAAACTTGTCTTCACAAAATCAAAGTTTGGAGCTTAAGTCGGACCTTTGGAATTTTAGTGTGGTCGGAACCTTAATGAGAACCAGATTTGAAATCCAACAGTCCCTGAGAATCCCAAAACTCTGTTCAAGTCTCCTCAATAGCCAGGTCAGAATTATCTCAACTCATACGCAAACCCTTACGACTATGAATCTGACTCGTACAATGTAAGTGATAGTGGCTCTCCCCAACTAGAATGACAAAGAAACTGACTTCTCTAGTATGACAACCTAATTATTCCTCAATCCAATAACTCCTTCATTGAGGAGCGGGGTATTCCCTTCTAAGTTTAAGTGGCAACTAGCTCAAGAGGAGGGGGTGAAGAGAAGAATGGATGGTAGCCAGTGTAGCTACCTATCCTAGGATGCAAGACCAGTGTAGTCAAGTCATCCAACTGCAGGCTCACATGATATGACTTTGGAACTCAAGCTTGCTTATTGACTTTACAACATATTCACATACTTTGCAGGCATTTATTTTTGTACAGGCCTGTCCTTTTTTTTGAAATACTATTTACAGCAGCATTTACATAAGGAGTTTTTCCTCTTAAGCTGGTAGACTATCCCTCTTTTGAAGCTTTATTGCAACCCACACTCTCCTATCTTTAGAATTCCTCATCACTGGACGGGTTGGGGTGCACTTCCCTCCCTAGAGGAGGACAAGTGTTTCCACTTGTGTGCGTCTCATACCGGCAAATCCAACCGTCTCACCACTCCAACTGAGTTAAGCCATGTGAAAGGTGCAGGTGTCTAAGTTAGGTCATTATCAACAAGAGTCGTGCGCGTGTTCTGAAATACTCTACTTAGGCAGTCAAGAATCCATTGAACTAAGTCTCGTGATCCTCAAAGAATTAAGTCAACTAGACCTGAAGTACCTCAAGCCCATTTCCTATAAGGTCCCTGTTATTAGGTAGATTTTAAGGTCCAATCAAGCTCCAATCTCTGGATTTTATTTAGACTTGTTCAACCATCAAACTCAATCCGAAAAATGCTCATGCTATGCAAACGATATGCAAATTGCAGAAAATATTTTTGTGATGCCATTTTCAAGATTTTGAACTTTTTATGGATTTTTGAAAAGATGATGATGCATATGCATTTTTGTATTTTTTTCAAAAAGATTTTTCAAATGTTTTTGGTATTTTAATTTTGCAAATGTTTTTGGGATTTTTTTGAAAATAAAGATTTTGGCTAAAAGCTAGGTACAAATATTTACATGGGACTGCATCTTGTATTTACAAGAAATAGATTTTAGGATTTTACAGGGGTAAGTGATCAATTTTATAGATATATACAATAAAGAATTTTAGGTGTGATGTATCTATTCCTCAAACTTATTTGAAAATCATTTTACAAACAATTTTGAAAAACTATAGTCCAAAATAATTTTTACAAACAATTTTACAAACATGTACACACATTTGAAAATCATTTTGCAAAGGTTTTTCAAACAATATAGATAGATTTTTCAAAATATTTTTGCAACCATTTTTCAAACCATTTGCAAATCATTTTTCAAACATTTTATTTCATACAAAGAAAATAAACTTTACAAACCAAAATGTTTTTACAAAGGTTGAAAACATGTAACAAAACGTTTTCCAAATAGTTTTCAAAAGATTTTCATAAAGATTTTCAAACTATTTTTCAAACATTTTGCAAAAAACATTTTCACCTGATTTATTAATCAGTAAAAAAGAATTTGAGGAATGATAACATCTTTTTATTAGGGTTTTTAAATGAATTTTAAAGAATTATTAGACATGATTATTAGTAAAAATACGAAAGTACGAGTTATGGCTAAAGTATATACGTTGTATATACGACCCCCTATACTTAGCGTGAGCTATGTCCTCATAGATCGTAGAGAAAAGAGAAGACATAACTCGTACTAAGTATAGGCAAGTCTAAGAAATAAATACAATGAACAAATGAGAAGTTGACCTTCCCCCCTATACTTAGGATCAAATAATCATAAGTATAACAGACTGTACACAAAGCAGGGAGGGTCAAGGGAGGGAATGAACAGATCGTACTCAGATTGTCTCCCCCCTATATTTAGGGTAAGATATCCCTAAGTATAGACAAGAAGAGGAGACGATGGAGAGGATCAAAAAATAGAGAAACTCGGGGTGCACACCCCCTATACTTAGGATAAAGTACATCCTAAGTATAGCAAACTGTCTACAAGGGGCGACACCTTTTTGATACAAAAAGAAGATAGAAAAGGAAAATAAGAAAAGAAGAAAAGAAGAAAAGAGATCTAAAGATGAATATAGATAAAGAAGGATGTACGCATCACTCCCCCTATACTTAGGGTAAAAGGCGCCCTAAATATAGGCAACAACAGGAGTGATGAAACGAAATGATGAATGAACACTCGGCTCGTCCACCCCCCTATACTTAGTACAAAGTACATCCTAAGTAAGGCAAACACGAGAATGGATGGATGAGCAATACGGAAGATAGACAGAGATATACGGGAGAGAATATACAACAGAGATGGATGTACACATGATCAAGAAGGTAGAAAGCAAACCTTCTTGTATGACTGCTGAGGGATAGATCTGGTGTGGTGCAGGTCGACATCGGGGTCCACAGTGGACGGAAGCCGATCAGGGTCGACAGGGTGAAGGCCCTCAGTAAAGTCAAATCGAAAAGGAACGAACTGGTCAATGGAAGTAGTATGGCTAGGTTCGCCCTTGGTGGTCCTATGGTGTGAAGGCACAGACGGGCGAGTGGAAGAAGTACAGCTAGGTCTGGCCTTAGGAGTCTCGCTGATATCGAAGTGAAAAGGGACAAACTCATCATCATCAGGAGAAGTGTAATCGGAGTCATCTTGTGAGGTCTCGTCCAGGTCAAAACCAAAAGGAACGAAGTCATCAGTGGAAGTAGTCGAACTCTGTTCGTCCTCAAGAATCTCACCCGGATCATCTTTTTCATAAAAAGGCCCAAATTTCTGAAAATAATGGCTGAAATCATAACGACCTCAATCATCATCACTTTTGAGTGACCAGGAACGGACTTATCAGTGGAAGTAGTCAAACCAGGTCTGTCCTATCTAATCTTGGTGTCTACCCTCTACTCAATGGTATCAATCACGTAAATCCCTTGGATTTCATCAACACATTGCCACACACCATAAGTAGGAACTTCGATGTCCATGCTTTCCGAGTACCCCCCCTTTTCGGAGGATTCCTCGGGTCTTATCAGCAATCTCTAAGCAAATATCTCTAATATCATCAGATCAGTCACAGGACTCGGAGTCAGCTAGAATTGGTGAAGGTGCATCAGGTGCAGGTCTCTGCTCAATAGTGGGTGCGGTGATCAACACTTTGCTCTCGTCAACAGGATGGAAGTGAATCTCTCCTGATCCATAATCAATAACGACCCTCGCAGAGGCGAGGAATGGTCGTCCCAGGATGATTGGATATGGCTCCCCTGTGGAGGTCTCCCTGGTCAACACGACAAAATCAACAAAGTAGCTCATGCCCTGAATTGAAATGATGGCATTTTCAAGGATACCCTTCGGCCTCTTGATAGATCCATCAGCAAACTGAACGATCATCTTGGTTTTCTTGAGAGGCCCTATGTAAAGGAATGTACCAGCGAGAAGGGTAATATGCTAATAGATACACTGCCGTCCAGGAGAGTGTGATCACATGTATGGTCAGAGATGGTGCAAGTGATGAAAGGGTAGTGATTTAACCAAAAATCACGGGGTCTAAAATGTGTCTCACACAAGGCATAGATAACCGTCGCTGTGGCGACCCGCAATGAATCCTAGACTAAAATCAACAATTAACCCACACTCAATCAATCAAGCATTGACAAACAAATGTGAAGTTAAAATTTATTTTTAACTCTACATAAATGGTGTATAGAAGCAAGTACGTAGAGAGTTCGAACAGAGGGAGCAAGGCAGGGTAGATCAAACAAGTGTGTGCGTGTGTGGATGTGATTGTATTGTCTACACTATGCAATGCAAATATTTTTGTGGGCTTTTAATTTTTTTAATTTTTTTAATTTTTAATCTTGTATTTTGATTTTTAATTTTCTGATGTTTTATTTTATATTTTGTATTTTTTTTAAATTTTCTTTTCCAATATTAGACTATATATGCAATATAAAAAAGGGTGATACAATATTTATAAAAAATATGCAAAAATTCTCAAAAATTAGCAAATAAAATATTTTTGGTCTTTTTACGATTTTTAACTATTTTTGTGATTTTTGGGTATTTTTTAGAATATTTTTGATATTTTTAAGTGGCAAAATAAAGGAAAATAGTGATTTAGCTACTGGTTGTGAGTAAAATATGAATGAAAAATATCAAACAACCCCAAAACTTTTCCAATTTTAAAATAAAGATAATAAAATAGGAAACCTACAGAATCTGAGTTTGCATTTTTTTGAGTTTTCTAGAATTTTTTTAGATTTTTTTGAAGTTTTTGGTTATTTTCTAATTTTTAAGGTTTTTCTTTTGCAATTTTTAGTGATTTTTGGATTGACACTAAAATAGGATAAAATACACAGTAGGTAATTTTTTTGGAATTTTTCTAGGTGTTTTACTATTTTTTTGGTATTTTCTAAGCTAGACAATAGCTAAAATGCATATTTTTTATTTTTAATAAATGCTGAAATGCAAAAAAATGCAAAATAAAAATGATGGCGTGAAAATGCAAGCACACATGAGCTTAAGTTAAATTTTTAGGAATTTTTCGAATTAAAATGATGCCTTAAATAAATGGAGCAAACACACAAAAATGCACAGCCAGGTAGGGGTATAACTGCAAATATCAAAACATCCAGGGGCACGCATGCAATTTCCAACAAAAATGAACACTGGATAAACACTTTTATAGACCAATCACAAATATCCAGACCCGAGAGGGTCTTTCTGCAAATAACCCACCAGGGCGTGTGACTGGCACGCGCCTGGCAGGGTCCTATTTGTAATATCAAAAATCCCCGGGGGCTCACTTGCAATATTTCCAAAGTTTTTACACTTGGACTAAAAGTTAGGGTACTAGAAAGAAATACACAAAAGGATGAGGGTCTCGCTGCAAAAAGCCCGCGCCTCACGTGAACAGGTCACGTGAGGTGACGTGGTAGAGGACCTAATAGCAAATATGGAAAGTTCTTGGGCCTCAAGCTAAATTTTACAAAACTTTTAACACAACATATGAAAGTTTAAGTGTTTCAAACTAAATTACAAGAATGCCAGGGGTTGAGTCGCAAAATACCCCAGGCTAAGGCGGGAACGAACGGCGGATGAAGCTTCACTTGTCCACGTGCTGTGTTCTCCTTGCACGATGACGCTTCGCGTCCCAACGACCAAGATTAGAAGATGGTCGGGTGATCAAACGGCCGGAGCGCAGAAGATCCGACGATGGTTGTAGCTCCTGGGAATAGAGCCCGATCGGACGGCTATGGACCTTCCTGCAAGAACAGGGAAGAACCCAGCCTCCGACGAACTTCGATCGATGCTGGGGGGCTACTCTGGCCTTCGTCTTCGTCGCGAAAAGTCCCAAACGCAGCCTGGAAGAGTCCTGAGTCCACCGGCGGAGCCAAAATGGCTCAAGAGGCACTGGCGCTCCGCGACGAAGCTCCGGAAGAACGGCGGCCCAGGTACCTTGGGCTTTCCAAAATCGACCCCTCCAGTGGGTCTTCTAAGCTCCTGCACTTGCCAAAAAAATGAGGGAGGAGAGGGCAAACTGCCTCGACCTCCAAGGGGGGCGCACAAGGGTTGGACTAAAGATGGGGGCTCGCCGGAGCTTGCTCCGGCGAGGATCGTCGATTGTGCAAATCGACTGATGGAAATGGGAACTGACGATGGCTAGATGATCCTAAGACGATGAAGAATAAAAAGCGAGTGAAAACGAGGAGAAATAAACATACCTCAAGGGCCTGGAGCCCGAGGTCTAGGATACCTCGACGGGGGTTAGCCGGAGGTGATGGAACGCCCAGATCCGCGCTGCTCAGCCTCCTTGATGAACTAATCCTGGAGCTGTCACCTCCAGGACTCGATTGAGATCGAAAAGGGCACGAGAGGGACCTAGAATGGGGTTCAAGTTTGAATGGAAGTCAAGGGTTCCATTTTATTGGGTTGACAGACGAGGCTCCTAGATCGATGGATATCTTGCGAATCTTGGGTCCAAAGGCCAAGATAAGTCATGGGCGAGCTAGAGGGATCATCGAGGAACAATGTTGCAGAAGACACCGCCCTCAGAAGATGAAAGTTTCGACCTCGAAAAATCCGCGAAAGTTGGGTCAAACGAGGTCTGACACGGTGCACAGGGGTGAAGGTCAGACTGTTGACCTTGGTCAACAGTCTTGACCACCTGGTTGGTCCACGTGGACCAACCAGGAAAAACCTCTGAAAAATCATTTAAAAATTAGTTTAAAAATAGTAAATGACTTATTTAATTTTAGATTATTAAATAAAAAATGTTTATATTTTTATGTAGTATTTTATTCTGATTTTTAATTATTTTTATGAGGTATATTTTTATAAGTTCACTTTTATACCCTTTATAGGTATAATATATATATATATATTGTTCTTTTATTTTTATTTTGTGTATTTTAATTTTATTATTTTTATTTAGTATTTTATAAAATCATGAAATACTTTTATACACACAAACATATTTTTGTTTTATTTTTCTGAATTGTTTTATATATTAAATAAAATATAAGTATACTTTATATAGGTATAGGTATATGTATAATACCTATGTAGTAAATATACATGTATTTTTATTTTGTATTTTATTTAGATTTTTATTCTGATTTTAATGTACATAATTATTATAAATAATATTTACAAAATTATAAAAATATAAAAATACAAAAATAATGAATAAATAATAAATCGAATATTTTAATCTGTACAATTATACAATGTGGGTCCAAAACTCAACTTTCAAACCGTAGCTCCGCTAAATGCGAAACCACTTCCATTAAATAGCTTATTTTATTCTATATACAATTAAAGTGAGTTTGCTGCATTTGGAGTTTTCATTTGTGAGATACAGGTCTGGGAATTTTGGATTCTAGATTTTTGTTCAGACCATAACTTTTTATCTGTACATTATTATTGAATGAAATCAATTTTGTATTTTTCTTTATTTAATTATCTACAACTTTCATGTACAAAGTTTCTTTATTTGATGTATAAAAAATGGAACTAAAAATAGGTCCCAAAATGAATAAAGAATGAATTAAAAGGTATAGGTATTTTGACTGTATTTGGCCCTTATCTCCCCCTATTATTCCTTGTCGACCTATTCATCAAGATGCCTAGGTCTCGGGTTTCGGGTCATAAAATATTTACTATATTTTATTCTTTTTCTTTTCTTTTATTTATTCTATAATTTTGGCTTTAATTGCAGTATTTTATACACTATTTACATGTACATGCATGAATGCTAATATGCTCTATTTAATGCTATTTACAGGCATTTGCTAGGGTTTTTGAGGCCAAAATGATAGAATAAAGATGATGAAATGTGGGTTCATCATCCCCCTATACTTTACCTTTGCTAGTCCCTAGCAAACTCTTATGCAATAAGTGCAAAAGAAGAAGAAAGAAAAGAAAAAGAAGAACTTGGATTTAGTTTAATTCTCAAACTTGTCTTCACAAAATCAAAGTTTGGAGTTCAAGTCGATCCTTTGGAATTTTAGTGCGGGAGGAACCTTAATGAGAACCGAATTTGAAATCCAACAGTCCTTGAGAATCCCAAAACTCTGTCCAAGTCCCCTCAATAGCCAGGTCAGAAATATCTCAACTCATACGCAAACTCTTACGACTATGAGTCTGACTCGTACAGTGTAAGTGATGGTGGCTCTCCCCAACTGAAATGACAAAGAAACTGACTTCTCCAGTACGACAACCCAATGATTCCCCAATCCAATAACTCCATCCTAGAGGAGCGGGGTATTCCCTTCTAAGTTCAAGTGGCAACCAGTTCGAAAGGAGGGGGTGAAGAGAAGAATGGACGGTAACCAGTGTAGCTACCTATCCTGGGATGCAAGACAAGTGTAGTCAAGTCATCCAGCTGCATGCTCACATATTTGACTTTGGAACTCAAGCTTGCTTATTGGCTTTACAACATTTGTACATACTTTGCATGCTTTTTATTTTTGTACATGCCTGAACTTTTTTTTTGAATACTATTCACAACAGCATTTACATAAGGAGTTTTTCCTCTTGAGCCAGTAGACTATCCCTCTTTTGAAACTTTATCGCAACCCACATCCTCCTGTCTTTAGACTTCCTTATCACTGGATGGGTTGGGGTGCACTTCCCTCCCTAGAGGAGGACAAATGTTTCCACTTGTGTGCGTCTCATACCGGCAAATCCGATCCCCTCACCACTCCAACTGAGTTGAGCCATGTGAAAGGTGCAGGTGTCCAAGTTAGGTCATTATCAACAAGAGTCGTGCGTGTGTTCCGAAATATTCTACTTAGGCAGTCAAGAATCCATTGAACCAAGTCCCGTGATCCTCAAAGAATTAAGTCAACTAGACCTGAAGTACCTCAAACCCAGTTCCTATAAGGTCCCTGTTATTAGGTAGATTTTAAGGTCTAATCAAGCTCCAATCTCCGGATTTTACTTAGACTTGTTCAACTATCAAACTCAATCCGAAAAATGCGAATGCTATGCAATGCGATGCAGAAAATATTTCTGTGATGTAATTTTCAAAGATTTTGAACTTTTTATGGATTTTTGAAAAGATGATGATGATGCATATGCATTTTTTGTATTTTTCAAAAAGATTTTTCAAATATTTTTTTTATTTTAGTTTTGCAAATGTTTTTGGGATTTTTGAAAACAAAAAGATTTTGGCTGAAAACTAGGTGAAAATATGTACACGGGAGTGCTTCTTATATATATAAGAAGTGGATTATAAGGATTTACAAGGGTAAGTGCTCAATTTTATACATATATGTATAATGGATTTTAGGTGTGATGTATGTATTCCTCAAACTTATTTGACACAAGCTTTTCACACAATTTTTGAAAACTATAGTCCAAAATAATTTTTACAAACATTTTACAAACATGTACACACATTTGAAAATCATTTTGCAAAGGTTTTCAAAACAGTATATATAGATTTTTCAAAACATTTTTGCAACCATTTTTCAAACCATTTGCAAATCATTTTTCAAACATTTTATTTCACATAAAGAAAAGAAGTTTTACAAACCACACATTTTTACAAAGGTTGAAAACATGTAACAAAAAATTTTCGAAATAGTTTTCAATAAATGTTCACAAAGATTTTCGAACTATTTTTCAAACATTTTGCAAAAAACATTTTCACCTGATTTATTAATCAGTAAATACAAAAAGAATTTGAGGAACAAAACACCTTTTTATTACGGTTTTTTAATGAATTTTAAAGAATAAGTAGCCATATTATTTAGAAAAATACGAAAGTACGAGTTATGGCTAAAGTATATACGTAGTATATACGACCCCCCATGCTTAGCTTGAGCTATGTCCTCATAGATCAGAGAGAAAAGAGAAGACATAACTCGTACTAAGTATAGGCAAGTCTAAAGAATAAATAAGTAAACCAATGAGAAGTTGATCGTCCCCCCTATACTTAGGATCAAATAATCCTAAGTATAGCAGACTGTACACAATGCAGGGAGGGTCAAGGGTGGGAATGAACATATCGTACTCAGATTGTCTCCCCCTATACTTAGGGTAAGATATCCCTAAGTATAGACAAGAAGAGGAGACAATGGAGAGGATCGAAATGAATGAAAAACTCGGGGTGCACACACCCCTATACTTAGGACAAAGTACATCCTAAGTACAGAAAACTGACAAGGGGCGGCACCTTTTTGATAGACCAAGAAAATAGAAAAGGAAAATAAGAAAAGAAGAAAAGAAGAAAAGAGATTAACAGATGAAAGCATGATATAGACAGATGATCTGTACAACGGAAGATGGAAGTGATCACCATGTATGAGATGCAGATGATATGAGTCAAAGAACTCATCTCATACCAGAAGAATGGGGGCAACGTCAATGGTCGGCGGATCGTGATCTAGATATAGTTTCAGGCGTTGACCATTGACACGGAAGGTAGAGGAAGATGACGGTTCGGATATGTCAATACTGCCATTATCATGTACCTTCCTGACCACATATGGACCTTTCCACTTGCTCTGTAATTTCCCTGGGAATAATTTCAGCCTGGAATCAAACAACCATACTATCTGATCTGGCTCAAACTGTTTATGGCTGATGTGGGAATCGTGCTATGATTTCACTTTTTCCTTGTACTGTAGGCTGCTAGAAAAGGCTGTGTCTCTCACTTCTTCCAGGGCTGCCAATTCTGCTCTCCGCTGATCTCCTATACTCTCGGGATCCAATAATAGCTCAGTTACTGCCCAGAGTGACTTGTGCTTTATCTCCACAGGAAGATGGCACGGCTTGCCATAGATGAGTCGAAAGGGAGATGTCCCAATGGATTCTTGAAAGAGGTTCGATAGGCCCACAAGACCGAGTCCAAAAGCTGTGACCAATCCTTTCAGTCTGGGCGGACAACCTTCTGCAAGATAGTTTTTATCTCCCGGTTCAAGACTTCGGCAAGACCCTTAGTCTGAGGGTGATACGGTGTGGCAACCCGATGGTCAATGACGAACTCGTCTGCAAGAGCCCTAACCTTATCATTGATGAAATGAGACCCCACGTCTAAAATCAAGACTCTAGGTACCCCGAACCATGAAATGATATTTTTCCTCAAAAATTTGCACACGGTTTTAGCATCTGCAGCTCGGGCGGGGATGGCCTCAACTCATCGGCTGACATAATCTACAGCTAGCAAAATATGCTCGAATCCCTAACTCTTAGGAAATGGGCCCATGAAATCAATCCCCCATGCATCAAAAACCTCACAAAAGTGAATGGGTTGCATGGGCATCATGTCTCTCTGTCCGCAGGTTCCCATTTTCTGACAGTCAGTACATCTCTTCACAAACTCATCAGAATCATTAAAGAGAATGGGCCACCAAAGGCCGGATCGAAGCACCTTCTGTGCTGTCCTTTTTCCAGAATGATGTCCTCCTGCCTCAAGCTTGTGGCAGTATGTGAGGATGCTATGATGCTCTTCTTGAGGAATGCACCTCCTCTAGATGTTTTCCCCTCCTTCATGATAAAGGACGGGATCCTCCCAATGGTAAAGCTTGGCCTTCGCCAGGAAGGTCTCGAGCTTCTGCATGGGCCAACCTTGTGGGACCGTCTTGGCAACAAGATAATTCACAATGTCGGCATACCACGGGAGCGAGGTGATAGCCAAGATCGCCTCATCTGGAAACGTCTCTGTGATAGGTGCGTTGGGCTCAGATTCCTCAAGGTTCTTCAATCGGGAGAGATGATCCGCCACCACATTCTTGACTCCAGGCTTATCCTTAATCTCAATATCAAACTCCTGGAGTAGAAGGATCCATCTGGTAAGATGTGCTTTGGCATCCTTCTTGGCCATTAAGTACCGGATGGCGGTGTGATCTGTGTAGATTGTCACTCTAGATCCGAGAATATAAGGTCTATACTTATCCAAAGCAAAGACTACGGCCAGCATCTCTTTCTCAGTCACAGTATAAATCCGTTGTGCGGCATCTAAAGTCTGGCTGGCGTAGTGAATTGCAAAAGGCAATTCATCCCTCCTCTGTCCAAGCACAGCCCCAACGGCAAAATCTGAAGCATCCGTCATGATCTCGAATGGGAGAGACCAATCGGGTGGCTGAAGGACAGGAGCCTAAACAACCATACCTTTGAGAGTCTCAAAAGACGCAAGACACTTATCATCGACAATGAACTCGGTGTCTTTCGTCAACAAGTCAGTAAGAGGTCGGGCAATTCGACTGAAGTCCTGAATGAACCGTCGGTAGAAACCGACATGCCCCAGAAAAGACCGCAATTGACGTAAATTGGACGATGGATTGAGTTTTCTGATGATATCCACCTTGGTCGGATCGACCTCCATGCCCCTGTTGGAGACGATATGACCAAGGACCGTCCCCTGAGTCACCATGAAGTGACTCTTCTCCCAAGACAATACAAGGTTGACCTCAATGCAGCGCTGAAGCACACTGTCTAGGCAGTCAAGACAAGCGTCGAACCCATCGCCGTAGACCGAAAAGTCATCCATGAAGACCTCTAAACAGTCACCCACCATGTTCGAGAAAATGGACAACATGCACCTTTAGAATGTCACCGGAGCGTTACATAGACTAAAGGGCATCCGTCTGAAAGCATAAGTCCCAAACGGACAAGTGAATGTCGTTTTCTCCTGGTCTTCGGGCGCAATGGCCACTTGATTATAACCAGAGTACCCATCAAGGAAACAATAATGACTCTTCCAGCTAGTCACTCGATAATCTGATCAATGAATGGCAACGGGAAGTGATCCTTCTTGGTGGCCTCATTCAATCGTCTATAGTCCACACAGACCCTCCAAGAAGTGGGTACTCGGATAGCAATCTCCTCTCCAGACTCATTCACAACTGTAGTGATACCTGTCTTCTTGGGCACCACATGTAATGGACTAACCCAGTTGGAGTCGGAGATGGGGTAGATAAAATCGACGCTCCACAACTTCGATATTTCTTTCATGACTACATCTCGAAGATTCGGGTTCAGCCGTCGTTGGAACTCACGCGACGGCCTAGCGTCATCCTCGAGATAGGTATTGTGAGAGCACAGAGTCGGACTAAAGGATCAGCTATACTCCAACCTATCGCCTTGCGGTTTCTTTCAAGAACCTCCATCAGACAAGATTCTTGTTCTCCAGTCAAACCTGTTGAGATAATGACTGGGTGCATATCTGGCTCACCCGCAAGGAATCTATACTTCAACGACTGCGGCAGAGGTTTCAGTTCTGGACAACTGGGATGTGGCAAATCTGGCTTCTGATATGTCTGTGTGAAGGCGACCATGTCTGCATGGGAGAACTCTCGTTCTGTATGAATCTCTGACGAAGGGCGGCCTGCTGAATCATCAATAAACTGCACTGGCGCGCACTCTGTCATGGGTGTTGGCTCAGAAGGAATCAGACAAGGCAAATAGTCATCAAAATCATCCCAATCAATGTCTGAATCCGAGGGATCAGAAGAAGATGAACAAGATTGAAAATCATCAGCACCACTCATCCCAACACTGTTAGCCTCAAGTGTATCCTCGTCCAGGGGTGTGCTCTGCAGGCTCTCGACTGCCATAAGCTTTAGATATGGTGAATCTGTAGGCAAGACAAGGGTCTGTGCTACAGGATCTGTCCAATTGGATTCATCATCTGTCATCACAAAATCACACTCCTGGTGGATGTCCATCTCTTCCTCTATCATCTGCGCGGCTTCGCTGGATTGCTCCGAGCATTCTAGCTCTCTGGCTCTTGTTTCCTCGATCGTCTCTATTTGTATGATTTCACCCTCTACACGAAAACATACCTTCCCGCTATCATGATCGGTCACCGCCTTGGCTGTGGCCAAGAATGGGCGTCCAAGGATGATGGGGGCATCAGTTACCGACTTAGGGATCTCCATGTCCAACACAACAAAGTCTATGGGGAATTTCAGGCCCTGAATGGTAACGACCATGTCTTTCAATAACCCCTTCGGCCTCTTAGTCGACCTATCAGCAAACTGAAGGACTGTCCTGCTCCTAAGAAGAGGACCAAACTCGAATCGATCGAGTAAGGCTGTCGGAAGAAGGTTAATTAGAGAGCCGCTGTCTAACAGAGTACGATCAAACTGCTGCTCTTGAATCTCGCATCTGACATAGGGAGCTCCTGCATCTGGTCGCTTGGCTGGCAGTTTGTTCTGAATGGTGCAACAAGTGGAATGTGTGAGCACATGGATCTGATCTCTGTGGTTCCTCCTCTTCCTGCGGACGATAGTCTTCTCTTTCAAGTTCTTTTTGAAGAGGGGGATGTGCTCAAGTGCTTCTTGTAGAGTCAGCTGAATGTGGAATCTGTCTATCATCTGATTGTTGAACTCTACATGTTGATCTTTTTTCGGATTTTCTCTTTTGTTCCCCTTCGCCCGGCGGAGTGCCTCAGGGAAGGGGATGGTAGGGGCCTCCTCAGATGGAGGACTAGAAATAGGTCCATGTGCCTGTGAAGGAATAGAATCTATACAATCATCATCATTCAACACATATGGATCCGCAATGTGAAAAGAAACCTTTCCTTTATTCATATTTTTGTTTTTCTTGTTACCACAGTCCATAGATACAAAAGGTGGTAACATCACAGAAGGAAGCTCAACAAAAGTAGATGTGGTGGCCTCAGTACCACCACCGCACATGTCTTCACGGCATTAGCACCGCGTGCTGGCTCTACATCCAAAATGGTGGCATCAGCACCACCGTCTGTGTCTGATCTCACGATGGCCTCAGTACCGTCGTCTGGAACTCCATCATTGGTGGCATCAGCACCACCGTCTTCAACATCCTCATTAGCGGCATCAGCACCGCTACTCTGCTACTCTGGCGCTCCTGATTCTGCATGTGGTTGTCGCTTAGAAGAGGCACCGCCGGCTGGCATCCTACCGCTCCTAGTACTCACAAAATCAGCATCATACAAAGAAGAAGAAATGTCACTCAAGTAATCACTAAGAGAGGTATCCTCTGTGAACTCTACCTACTCAGATTTCCTTTTCAAATTGTTCGGGTTTGGTTCAATCTGAGCGGGTATGGCGGCTTTGCCTTTGATGATCTCCCTCATCTCCTGTCGGAACTTGTCCATTTCCTGCCGGAAGGACGCTCGTTGTTCGGAAAGCAAGCATGCAAGATCGTTTAACGTTGGGTTCTCAAAAGCGGGGGCCTGAGAACTAGACGGATTTCCCTGCTGGAAATGAGGTTGTTGCTACTGCTGCTGGTACTGGGGAGGATGGGGATAAGACTGATGAGGCTGCTGACGCTGCCTCCACTGCTGTCCCTGATAGGCGGGACGAGGACCCTGCTGGTATTGATGCTGGGCATACTGGGGCTGCTGCTGCTGTGGCTGTTGGCTGCTCTACTGTCCTTGAGCTGGATTCTGCTGGTGAGATGAGGAGCCACCATTGCCCCAACGGAATCCGGGGTGATCGCGACGAATCCCGGGCTGAGGGTACCGGTCGTACCAAATCCCATTGACTTCCATCAATGGTTCCTGCTCGAAGGATGGTGGAGGAAGAACTGCCAGTGGCTGCTCCGGCTGATAGACCACCATCTGAGTGTCCTGAGATGGCAGTTGTGCTGGGTAGTACTGTAGCAGCGGAACCAGTTCTGCCTGGATGTGGTTAACCTGGTGGTACGAGGCAGAGGGTTGGGATGAACTACTACTGCTCGGATCAGCTCGTGACCTGGGAGGCTGTTGGGAAGATGTATGTGCCTCCTGGACGCAAAGGATCTGCATCTTCAGGTCACTCATGGTTTTGGCGATCTGGTCCATCTGGGACATGCCTTGCATTTGCTTTTTCTCGAGGATCTCGAGACGGTCCAGTTTCTCACTGATGATACCCATGTTGGCTGCGGCTGATTCAGCTTGGGCTGCGGTTGCCGATGAAAACCGGCATCGATGTGGGCGATCCTCTGGAATGATCCCACTCCTTGCGGGGGCTTCTGCTGTGTGTAGACGCGGGCTTGGGCCATGACGGTTGAATTCTCTGACATGCCTTCATAGATGGCCCAAACATCGTCCTCACCCTTGGAAAAGTAGGACCCACCGCAAGAGGCGTTAACAAGCTCCTGCAGCTCCGGTGTCAGCCTACAAAAGAAACTCTGCACTAGATTGGGCTTGGATATGTCGTGATGTGGACACCGGTCAATGAGCTCTCGGAATCGATCCCAGGCTTCATGGAATTGTTCATTCGGGATCATGACAAAGTTGCTGATCATAGCTCTGGCTGCATTCGTCCGGCCGAGAGGGTAATAATTGTTCAAATAAGCGGTCTGGAGATCTGCCCAAGTGTCGACGAATCACCCCAAGTGTTTGAGCCAGTACGCGGCTCTGTCAACCAAAGAAAATGGGAAGGCGATCATCTTAATCATGTCCTCGGTCATCAACCGATCATGGATTGTGTTGCAGATCATTTCGAACTCTCGTAGGTGGAGGTGTGGCTCTTCGGTCTACATCCCATGGAATTTGGACAGAAGCTGAATAGTGTGGGGCCGAAGCTTGAAATCTCCAATGATGGCAGGGAGTCGGATCCACCGATGAGTGAGGGATGCTGCTGGATTATGTAATTCCCTTATGATAGTCTGCGGCGGCCTCTCTTGGTTGGGTTCTCTTCCCTGGTTCTCTACAACGGGAATATCTCCTCCACCGCCACCGCCACCGCCCCAAGGTCTGTTCTCGCGCATCTGTGCGATCTCTAGCTTGAGGTCACCCATAAAGACTCCCTGGTCTTGGATCTGTCTTTGCATTGTCTCCTGGGATGCTAGCAAGGAGTTGTTGATGGCGGCTTGATCAAGGAAGAATGGCGGGTGATCATGGTCATCTGTATGCTCGCCTCTGTCAGCCATGTCTGGGTTCTCTGAAAAAGCAAAAGAACCCATCTCAAGTGCCGTCAAATGCTTTGAACTCTGCGATGCACTAAATTCTGAAACTCTTGGACTAATAGAAGGAGAAGGGTGGTCGAGGGGGAACATGGTGGAAGTAAACTCAGGCTTGGAGAGTGGACTCTCCGAGGTCGTCCTAGATGAATGAGGAGGAGTGCTGGATAGCGATGCCGACAAAGTCAGCCTAAGAGACCTCCGTCCCATCATCTTGATTATTGGGTAGAGCAAGGTGAATGCAAAAGAAGAAGGAGGAAGCAAAATTGCGTACAATTGTGCTGTATTTTTGATCATATCCTAAAATCGACTAGCAATCAAACACAAAGCAGGGGGAGTTCACCAACTCAACACATGAAGCCGTGAAGGTTCGGCTTTTATCTTGTCAAATTTAGCTTGAATTCAGGAATTAATCTTTTAACGAGTCCTTAGAGCGCTACGCCTATAGGAGAGAGAGTAATGCCGGAAAAGTATTCCCGTACTTGTCCTCCTCCTGTGTAACCTATAGCTTGTGCTTTTGAAGGTCCTTGTAACCCTTCCTGGATCCCTACTCAGCCAAAGAAGAAGAGGGAGGAAGCCGATAGGCGAAACCGATACTTCGGATCTCGCTCGCAACGGAATCACCCGTAAGCGTGCAAGACTCTACTCGGACGCAGACGGTGAGACAGACACACCCGTGAAGGCGTGGCCTATGCTCGGTACTTCGAACAAGGTCGATGCTCACACAATAGTGAGTCGCCAATGGTGACCAAGCCCTACTCGCCTACGTACGATAGTAGCGCCAATACTTCGAAAATCCAGGCGATACACAAGGCAGCCACAAGCTGGGTTTTTGGCTCTAATCCTTACGAAGCACTCAACTCACTTGGAAGGACACCTTCCCATGCTACTTAAAAACAAGTGAGGGTGTGACTCTCCCCAATCAATGAGTCCAATTACCACTTTTATTTAGGTCAAAGTTTTCTTAGCAGTCCTTTTTTTAATTTTTTTGGTGTTATCGCTTCTTTTGAGTAGATTCAAACAAGCGCCTAACGATTTTTGTATTTTCTTGAGTCCTACTTTTAATAAAAACAGAGGGAGAATAGAGTCGGAAAAGCCGTGCAAGTCAACACCAAGATGGAAATCTCACCTTTGTGCCTAAATGATGAATGCTAAGTAAGAAAACTTACAGTGCCTCCAGCTCTCTCCATGCGGGATGCAAAGCGGAAATTTATAAACCTAATCTATATATCGGTATGCAAGTGGAAATCATCCTAAGCAGGCAATTGCTACGTGAAGAACCACAAGTCAACCACCAATCTCCAATCCTAATGTCCGGTCTAGGCTCACCCCTCCTCCTCTCGACACATCGAGTTCAGGAGAAGCGCTTGGCGGGATGAGCTCGTGGCGCGACGGATCAAAGACTAATGACTAACTGTTTAATTAGACTAAGTCCAAATACGATCTATAGGAACATGCAAAGGTTATAGGGTGTTTGGACCTAATTTAATCGATCAAGCAAAGCCTAGAACTATGGGCTCAATCCACAAAAGAAATGAAAAATGAAAGCAAAACCGGAAATGACTACGGAAAACACGACAAAATCCACGGTGAGCCCCCCCCGGGTGAATAAACACCCGGAAATTGGGTCTGAAGTGTCTGAGTGTCCAAGTCCTGTATTATTACAAATTAATATAAATCTCTCTCTCACAAAAATAAAATGCAAACTATTCTAACACTCTCTCTCAAGTCTCCCGCTCTCTCATGCCGGCTTGGCTTAAGAAAAGCCGGCTCCGCTTCCCAAGGTTGCTCCGGATCCCCTAGGCGATCCGCCTCGCTCCGTGGTCCCTCGCAAGAAGATAAGAAAAAGAGTGGTCAGAAAGCTCAACAATGTATACCAAAAATAGAAGAGAGATAAAATAAGCAATGGTAGACAACTAATCACAATCAATCAAAACTAGGATCTACTCGTTGTTGCTCCCCGGCAACGACGCCATTTGATTTAGCCAAAAATCACGGGGTCTAAAATGTGTCTCACACAAGGCGGAGACAACCGTAGCTGTGGCGACCCGCAATGAATCCTAGACTAAAATCAATAATTAACCCACACTCAATCAATCAAGCAATGACAAGCAAATGTGAAGTTAAAATTTATTTTTAACTCTACATAAATGGTGTATATAAGCAAGTACGTAGAGAGTTCGAACATAGGGAGCAAGGCAAGGTAGATCAAACAAGTGTGTGTGTGTGTGGATGTGACTGTATTGTCTGATTTTTAAAAAATAATTTTTAATTTTGTATTTTGATTTTTAATTTTCTGATTTTTTTATTTTTTATTTTATATATTTTTTAAATTTTCTTTTCCAATATTAGACTATATATGCAATATAAGAAAAGGGGTGATATAATATTTATAAAAATATGCAAAAATGCTTAAAATATAGCAGATAAAATATTTTTGGTCTTTTTATGATTTTTTACTATTTTTGTGATTTTTTGGGTATTTTTCATAATATTTTTGATATTTTTAAGTGGAAAAATAAAGGAAAACAGTGATTTAGCTACTGGCTGTGAGTAAAATATGAATGAAAAATACCAAACAGCCACAAAAATTTTCCAAACTAATTTTAGAATAAAGATAATAAAATAGGAAACCTACAGTACCTGAGTTTGCATTTTTTGAGTTTTTTAGAATTTTTTAGATTTTTTGGAAGTTTTTGGGTATTTTCTGATTTTTAAGGTTTTTCTTTTGCAATTTTAAGTGATTTTTGGACTGACACTAAAATAGGATAAAATACACAGTAGGTAATTTTTTTTAATTTTTCTAGGTGTTTTACTATTTTTTTGTATTTTCTAAGTTAATTTTTTAGGAATTTTTCGAATTAAATGATGCCTTAAATAAATGGAGCGAACACACAAAAATGCACAGCCAGGCAGGGGTATAAGTGCAAATATCAAAACATCCAGGGGCACGTATGCAATTTCCTACAAAAATTAACACTGGATAAACAATTTTATAGACCAATCACAAATATCTAGACCCGGGAGGGTCTTTCTGCAAATAACCCACCAGGGCGCGTGACTGGCACGCGCTTGGCAGGGTCCTGTTTGTAATATCAAAAATCCTCGGGGGCTCACTTGCAATATTTTTAAAGTTTTTACACTTGGACTAAAAGTTAGGGTACTGGAAAGAAATACACAAAAGGATGAGGGTCTCGCTGCAAAAAGCCAGTGCCTCACGTGAACAGGTCACGTGAGGTGACGTGGCAGAGGACCTAGTAGCAAATATGGAAAGTTCTAGGGTCTCAAGCTAAATTTTACAAAACTTTTAACATAGCATATGAAAGTTTAAGTATTTCAAACTAAATTAAAAGAATGCCAGGGGTTGAGTCGCAAAATACCCTAGGCTAAGGCGGGAACGATGGCGGATGAAGCTTCACTTGTCCACGTGTCGCGTTCTCCTCGCACGATGACGCTTCGCGTCCCAACGGCCAAGATTAGAAGATGATCAGGTGATCGAACGGCCGGAGCGCAGAAGATCCAACGATGGCTGTAGCTCCTGGGAATGGAGCTCGATCGGACGGCTGGGGACCTTCCTGCAAGAACAGAAAGAACCCAGCCTCCGACGAACTTCGATCGATGTTGGGGGGTTGCTCCGGCCTTCGTCTTCGTCGCAAAAAGTCCCAAATGCAGCCTGGAAGAGTCCTGAGTCCACCAGCGGAGCCAAAATGGCTCAAGAGGCATTGGCACTCCGCGGCGAAGCTCGGGAAGAACGGCGGCCCAGGTACCTTGGGCTTTCCAAAATCGACCCCTCCAGTGGGTCTTCTAAGCTCCTGCACTTGCCAAAAAAATGAGGAGAGGGCAAACTGCCTCGACCTCCAAGGGGGGCGCACAAGGGTTGGACGTAAAGATGGGGGCTTGCCGGAGCTTGCTCCGGCAAGGATCGTCGATTGTGCAAATCGACTGATGGAAATGAGAACTGACGATGGCAAGATGATCCTAAGACGGTGGAGAATAAAAAGCGAGTGAAAACGAGGAGAAATAAACACACCTCAAGGGCCTGGAGCCCGAGGTTAAGGATACCTCGACGGGGGTTAGCCGGAGGTGATGGAAGCCCAGATCCGCGTTGCTCAGCCTCCTTGAAGAACTAATCCTGGAGCTGTCACCTCCAGGACTCGATTGAGATCGAAAAGGGCACGAGAGGGACCTAGAATGGGGTTCAAGTTTGAATAGAAGTCAAGGGTTCCATTTTATTGGGTTGACGGACGAGGCTCCTAGATCGATGGATATCTTGCGAATCTTGGTTCCAAAGGCCCAGATAAGTCATGGGCGAGCTAGAGGGATCATCGAGGAGCAATGTTGCAGAAGACTCCACCCTCAGAAGATGAAAGTTTCGACCTCGAAAAATCCACGAAAGTCGGGTCAAACGAGGTCTGACATGGTGCACAGGGGTGAAGGTCAGACTGTTGACCTTGGTCAACAGTCCTGACCACATGGTTGGTTTAGGTGGACCAACCAGGAAAAACCTCTGAAAAATCATTTAAAAATTAGTTTAAAAATAGTAAATGACTTATTTAATTTTTAGATTATTAAATAAAAAATGTTTATATTTTTATATAATATTTATTCTGATTTTTAATTATTTTTATGAGGTATATTTTTACAAGTTCACTTTTATACCCTTTATAGGTATAATATCTATATATTTTATTCTTTTATTTTTATTTTGTGTATTTTAATTTTATTATTTTTATTTAGTATTTTATAAAATCATGAAATACTTTTATACACACAAATATATTTTTGTTTTATTTTTCTGAATTGTTTTATATATTAAATAAAATATAAGTATACTTTATATAGGTATATGTATAGGCATAATACCTATGTAGTAAATATACATGTATATATTTTTATATTTTATTTAGATTTTTATTCTGAATTTAATGTACATATTTATTATAAATAATATTTACAAAATTATAAAAATATAAAAATACAAAAATAATGAATAAATAATAAATCGAATATTTTAATATGTACAATTATACAATGTGGGTCCAAAACTCAACTTTCAAACCGTAGCTCCGCCAAATCCGAAACCACCACCATTGAATAGCTTATTTTATTCTATATACAATTAAAGGTGAGTTTCTGCATTTGGAGTTTTCATTTGTGAGATATGGGTCTGGGAAGTTGGGATTCTGGATTTTTGTTCAGACCATTACTTTTTATCTGTACATTATTATTGAATGAAATCAATTTTGTATTTTTCTTTATTTAATTATCTACAACTTTCATGTTCAAAGTTTCTTTATTTGATGTATAAAAAGTAGAACTAAAAATAGGTCCCAAAATGAATAAAGAATGAATTAAAAGGTATAGGTATTTTGACTGTATTTGGCCCTTATCTCCCCCTACTTTATTCCTTGTCGACCTATTCATCAAGATGCCTAGGTCTCGGGGTTTCAGGTCATAAAATATTTACCATATTTTATTCTTTTTATTTTCTTTTATTTATTCTATAATTTTAGCTTTAATTATAATATTTATACACTATTTACATGTACATGCATGAATGCTAATATGCTCTATTTAATGCTATTTACAGGCATTTGCTAGGGTTTTTGAGGCCAAAATGATAGAATAAAGATGATGAAATGTGAATTCATCAGGTAGCTGTGTTCTTCTTCCGAGGAATGGGATAGTGTGTGATGGCATGGGCAGTGGCTATGGTTAGAATGTGACGCTCAGATCTGCTCCTCCGCTTTCTCTTCTTGGGAAGAGGAGCAGATAAATCGGTCATGGCCTGCTGAAATGGGGCATGGATGATCTCATGAATGGTGGCCACCACTTTGGGTTCAGTCAACAATTTTTTAATTTTTGGACCTCCTCCATACAAGGGAGGAAGTCGGAATCAGCATCTACACGAGGCATGCCAAGAGCAGTCTGTACAGCGGCATCCTCGGGGTCAAAGGTGGGACAGTGTGTGAATGAATGTGTGGGTGAATGGTCTGGCAGATGGACCCTCTCTTCACGGTATGAATCAACTACGTGTCTCCCGAACTCTTTTTGGGTTTTTACATTTTTCTCATTTTTTTGTATTTTTGGGCGATTGCAAGCTCCCATGATCACCCACAAGGAAATCTGTATCCTCGATGAAAGGAGCATTAATCTAGTTTTCTCTCAAAATGGCAAAATAAACTTTCATCAAATTAATGTGCTCCATCATTAGGATCAAAATGTCACTCATGGAGGCCGAGGGAGGTGACTCCAACAGATCAGGCTCGAGTGGATGTGAAGGTGGAGGTGGATAATATACAGGTGGAGGTGGAGGCGGGTAGAAATCCAAGTCCTGATACTGTGGCTGAGGTGGGTATGTACAAAAATCAGAAAAAATAGTAGGAGGATCCTCCTGATAAAAGTGAGGTGGACCGACTGGAGTGAATGAGGGATCCGCAAAGTTCGGATAAAATCCGCTCCAGGGGTCCATCTCGAAAGCAAATGGAAATGATTCGGGGGAGCACGAAGGTCAAGTCAAGATAGTAAAGAAGAAGGCGCAAATGCGCAGGGACGATCTAGTATACACACGAGCAATCACAAGAAAAACTCACACAATACAAACCCTCAATTCACCTACTCAACTCGGTAGAGACCGAAAAGTCGGTCTTTGTATCTTGCATGTTTTAGAGTTAGGTGAGAAGTCCAAAAGTTGCGCAAACACTTAGGGGCTGAATAGGATTTGGGCACTAATCCTTAGTATGTGCGCGAGCAAGTAAAAGCGAAGACAATGAGGGGATTACTCACCCCAATACAAGATTTTTCTTTTTGATCGATTTTAGGGTCTAGTAATGTTAGCAGTCCCAATTTTATTGGTTATCACTTTTTTTTATTTTTAATAAGAATGCACGATCCTATCAGGGAGTCAATTCCTTTAAGCTCCTATGAGATCGAAATCAGAGGGAGAGGCAGAAAAAGCAATACAAGCGGCAAAACGATGATGTATGCTAAAGCGTAAATGCTCACCTTGCCTCCAGTACTCTACATGCAAAGATGCTTAGCAGAATTGAAACCTATCTAAATGCAAATGCAAAGTTGATGAAATCGCCCTAAGGTGAGAATATGCTATTAGTGTGAAGCATGTTTTTCAAAATTTGACTAAGTCCAAACGTTCTCTATAGGAGCATGCAATGGTGATTAATGTGTTTGAACCTAATACTATCGACAAGCATTTCCTACAGCTAAGGCTCAATCACACAAAGAAATAAAATAAAATCGGAAAACAAATAAAAAAATGCGAAGAAAACACGAGAAAATCGTGGTGAGCCCCCAAGCGAACAATCACTTGGAAATTAGGCCCGAATGTCCAATGTCCGAGTACCTATATTATTACAATAAATAGTGGTCTCTCTCTCATAAAAATTACAAAAAAATAAGTACAAAAAGTAAATGCTACAACTAAAGGTAGAACTCGGTCTTCAAAATTCTCTCCTCGTCTCCTCGGTGCTAGGCTGGGTAGAGCCGGCTTCACGTAGGTGCACAGGTGCCTAGGGTGGAGCGCCTCCCTCGATTCGCGGTACCTCGCACGAAGTCAACAAGAGAGGGCGTTAAACAGCCCAACAATATAGATCAAATGAAAAGCAACTAAGGAAAGCCTTAAAAATAGACAAACAATCACAATCACAAATAAAAAGCCGAACTACGAGCTGTTGCTCCCCGACAACGGCGCCATTTGATTAACCGTGAGATACAGGGGTCTAAATGTCTCACACAAGGCGAAGACAAAAGTCGTTGCGACGACCCTCAATAAATCACAGTTAAGTCAACAATCAACCCACAATGTGTATCAAGCAATAAGAAGCAAATGTGGAGTCAAAATTTATTATAACTCTACAAAAATGTGTATAGTGTGCAAGTGTGTAGAGGTCGAACACAGGGAGCACGCAAGATAGATCAAGCAAAAATGTACAAAATGTGATGTGTGATCAAGTGTCTACAAGCAAATTTTTGTGGGTTTTTAACTTTATTTTTTATTTAATTTTATACTTTTATATTTTTCTTTTTTTAATTTTTGATTTTTTATTTCTTTTTATATTTTATATTTTTTCTTTAAATAGAATATATACACAATATAAGAAAAGAGAAGAATAAGGATTTATAAAAATAAGGAAAAATACTCAAAATCAGGAAATAAAATGTTTTTGGGCTTTTTATAATTTTATGATGTCTTTGTGATTTTTATAGATTTTTCTGAATTTTTTTGTATTTTTAAAATCAAAAATACTAAAAACAGTGTAGAAAATAGAAGGCTAGGACAAAAATGGAGAAATAAAATAGAAAACAGTAGCAAAAATTTTCCAAATTAATTTTACACTAAAGATGATTCAACAAAGAAAATTTAGAGATAAAAATTAGATTTTTAGGATTTTTGTAGAATTTTTAAGATTTTTATGGACATTTTTAGAGTTTTATAATTTTTTGGGGTTTTCTTTTGTATTTTTTTGTGATTTTTGGATAGAAATTAAAAGACACTAAAATACATAAAATATTTTTTTTTAGAAATTTTCTGAGATGTTTTATAATTTTATAGATTTTCTAATGCAAACATTGTTGAAAACACATATTTTTGAATTTTTATAAATATTAAAATGCAATAAATATGCAAAACAAAAACATAGCATGGAACTAGAATGCAACAGGAACCTAAGGTATTTTTTGTGGATTTTTTAGCAATTTAGAGATGCATGAAATAAATAAAGATAGCAAAAAGAAACTACACACCTGGCAAGGGCATTTGTGTAATTAGCAGAACATCCAGGGAGTCATAGTGCAATTTTTCACAAAATTTTATAACTAATAAATCAATTTCTAGGTCCAGATACAAATATCAAAAGCCGCTAGGGCACGCCTGCAATTTACCCAACCCCGCACGTGACTGGTACGCGCCTAGCGAGGATTGAAATGCAATATCCAAAAACTCCAGGGGTTGATATGCAAATTACCCAAAAATAATACACGTTACAAAATAATTCCTGGACTATATCAAAATAGCCAAACCAGTAGGGGGTCCAGTGCAAAAACACCACCACCCCACGTGCGCAGGTCACGTGAGGTGACGTGGACTAGACCTAAATGCAATTAATAAAAGTTCGGGGTCCTAGATGCAAATGTTACAAAAATATTTAAACTACAGACGAAAGTTTATGGACTAAAAATAAATACAAAAACTCTCAGGGCAAAAGATGCAAAATACCCAAAGAGTCGCGATCCAACGGCGATGGATATACCACTTGACACGTGACGCGTTCTGAACGGTCGATGCCGCTTCGCTCCAACGGTCGAGATTAGATGAGGCGATGATGATCCGACGGCTCGGGATCGCAGGATCGGACGGCCGATGTAAATTCTGGGATCAAAGCCCGATCCAACGGCCGTGGACCTCCCTGAAAGAACAGGGAAGAACACGACCGAGTCTGAGCTTTGATCGGCGATCAGGCGATGCTCCGGCCTCCTCCTTCGCTTCAGCAGTGCTCCGACGATTCCTGGAAGGTCCCCCGACCCGGCAGCTTGGCCAAAATGGGCAGAGGAGCCCCGATGCGCCGCAGCGAGGTCAGGGATGGAAGGTGGCCCCGGGTTGCGTGTTCTGCTGCAAAAATCCACCCCGGGAGGGGGTCTTTTGCCCCTGAGACCTGCAAAAGAAAGCACAACGACAACAGTAGATGGTCCTAGGGCAAATGTGGGTGATCGAATGGAGTGGGTGGCGGAAATGGACTCGACGGAGCTCCAGAGCTCCGGTGAAGTGTTCGACAGTGGAATCAAGCTGACGATGTGATTAAAAGACCAAACAAAACGCACGAACTAAAAGCTACGACTAATGGCTAACTAAACTACAAGGAAAATTATAGAAAACACAACCTCGATTGGCTAGAAAGGCCAAGAGATGGACTTCACGGCCGGAGCCGGAGATGGGGTTGGATCCGATCTTCTAGCCTCGTCGCACCTCAACAGGGGGTGTGGAGAATCTCCCCTGTCACCAGAGTCTCACCCTACCCGCTCCCGGAGGTCTGAGGCATCCAAAGATGGTTCAAAATTCGAATGAAGGTCAAGGGGGGTATTTTGAAGAAGTGATGAACGGGCGTGAAAGACGAGGCAACAACGGGAGGATCAATGATCCAATCCCCGAAAAAACATCTAGGCGTGATTCATGGGTATGTGGTGAACAAAAGTCAAGAAGGAATCTACCCGAGATAGTGAAAGATGAAGCCTCAAAAAATCCGTGAAATAGAGCCAAAACCGAGTTCTTACACATGCAGGTGGTGGGTCAGAGAGTTGACCCGAGGTCAACTCTCCATCTCTCCTGGTTGGTCCACGTGGACCAACCAAGAAAAAGCCTGGAAAAAACCTTTATAAATTTGTTTAAAAATAGTAAATGATTTATTTAATTTTAGGTTATTTAATAAAAATGTTTATTATTTTATAAGGTATTTTAATATGATTTTTATTTATTTTTATGAGGTTTATAATTATAAGTTACCTTTTTAGGCTTGTATAGGTATATATATCTATGCATTTTAATATCTTGTTTTTATTTTGTATATTTAATTTATTTATTTTTGTTTATTATTTTATAAATTTATAAAATATTTTTATACACTTAAATATATTTTTATTTTATTTTTCTAAAGTATTCTGTGCACTTAATAAAATATAAGTATTAATTATATAGGTATTTATACATGTGTTATACCTATGTATGTTATATATATGTATTTTATTTTGTGTTTCTTTTTTATTTTTATTCTGATTTTAATGCACATTTTATTATAAATAATATTTACAAAAATATAAAAATAAGAAATTATGAAAATAAAGAATAAAAAATAAAAAATAATATTTTAATCTGTACAAGAATACAATAGGGGTGCAGAACTTAACTTTCAAATCGTAGCTCCGCCAAATGTGAAACCACCGCCATTAAATAGCTTATTTAAAATTATATACAATTAAAGTGAGTTTGATGCATTTCGAGTTTTTATGAGGGAGATAAAAGTCTGGGAAGTTGGGTTTCTGGATTTTTATTCAGATCATAACTTTTATTTGTACATTATTTTTGTATGAAACAAATTTTGTATTTTTATTTATTTAATTATCTACAACTTTCATGTACAAAGTTTCTTTATTTGGAGTACGAAAAGTGAAACCAAAAATAGGTCCCAAAATGAATAAAGAATGAATGAAATGAATAGGTATCTTTATTGTATTCTGGCCCTTATCTCCCCCTACTTTATTCCTTGTCGGCCTATTCATCAAGATGCCTAGATCTCGGGGTTTTGGGTCATAAAATATTTACAATATTTTAATCTTTTCTTTTATGTATTCTATAATTTTGGCTTTAAATACAGTATTTTATACACTATTTACATGCACATACATGGATGCTAAGATGCGGGAATTAAGGGTATTTACACGCATTTGCCAGAGTTTTTGAGGCCAAAATGATTGAATAAAGATGATGAAATGTGGATTCATCATTGTGCTGCTTGGAAGAAGGGGGAAGGAGGAGGAAGGGGACAATGATCTTATTTATAAATAACTAAAAGTTTAGGGGTATAAAATATAAAATATTTAACAGATACCCTCATAATTGACGGGAAATTAGATGGAAATTAACACGGGGTTCTGGGTGTAAGAGTTAAGCATTACTCAAGGTCTTGTATGTAATTCGTGATTATCGAGGGTTTCTGGGGTAATTATAAAATTACTCAGGGTTATGGGTGTAAATATCCCTATTTTAATTCACTTATTTATTTTATTATATTTTTAATGATTTTACTTTAATCTAATTATGCATATATGTTATAAATAATATTTACAAAAGTATAAAAATATAGAAGTACGAAACATATAAAGAATAAATAAAAGGGATTTTTACACCTAAAACCTTGAGTAATTCTGCAATCACAGTCATGACCCTGCATAATCGTGAGTTACACAACAAACCCCAAATAGTCACCACATCTTACACCTATAACCCTCCTGTTAATCCGGTTATATCATTGAGTTAATTTAACCATGATCTTCCAAATGATTTTAGAAAAACAAAAAAATAAAAAATTAATGCCATATGCGAGCAGAGGCGGTGGTGGCGGGCCGCAACAGGCCTTGCGGGGCTTCCGGGCAATAGGCGATGGTGGCGAGAGGGACGATGCCGCTGGGAGGGGTGGGGCATTGGGAGGAGGGGGTGTGGGTTTCCAGACAGGAGGCGATGGTGCAGGGAGATGGGTTGGCCTGGGCAGGAGGAGGCGGACGGGGGTTAAGGCCAAGGGGGGAGACGGAAGGGAGGGAGGCGCGGTGGGAGGGTGGGGGCGACGGCGGAGGGGAGGGGGTGGCGCAGACTCGATCGGGGGGATTGGGGGTTTCCCGGCAGGAGGCGCAGACTCGACCGTGAGGGGGAGCTCGACGAGGGAAGGGGGAGGTCCCGCCTGGGCTAGAGGAGGCGAACGGGGGATGACCTGCTCTGGGGGGGATCGCGGGGTGTCAAGGCTGGAGGAGGAACGAGAGGAGTCAGCAGTGGGTCGAAGTTCGGGGGGGTCGCGGGGTGTTGAGGCAGGAGGAAGGTGGTGCTCGGGTGTGGGGGAGGATGGATGGCATGTTTTGTAAATTAGAATGAACAATAGGGGTAGTTTTGTTTTTTATGATTGATATAGTATGGAAAAGATACAAGTCTATGAAATTAGATTTTTCTTCCGAGTGTATAAAACACATTATTTATTATTTTTATGTGAATTTATCTACAACTTTCATACACAAGTTTATGGATTTGATATATAGATAATAAAGAATAAAAGATCTCAAATTGACTTTAGTAAGGAATAAAAACTAGGGCTTTTGTTGGTATATTGGTCCTTATCTCCCTCTACTTTATTTCTTACCGACCCAATCATCATGATGCTTAAGTCTCAAGAGTTTAAGGTCATACAATACCTATGATATTCCATTTCCTTTTCTTTCCTTTCTTTATTCTTTTATTTTGACTTTACATACAATATTTTGTACAATATTTATTATGTAAAGAATAGAAGTTATTTTAAGTAAAATAATATTATATACAGGAATTTAGCTAGTGTTTAAAGGCCAAAATAAAAGAATAAAAGTGATGAAATGGAGATTTGTAACTCTCCAAGCACTTGATCCCAGTTCCACCTTGCTATCTTTAACGCAATGATTTGAAGGATAGAATCATATTTTCTTCAGTTGTTCATTCTCCATACCTGCCAAAATGTGAAGCTAAAAAATCCATATCCGAGATAAAAAAGGGATATATTTACACCCATAACCCTGAGTAATTCCATAATTACCCTCAGGTACCCAAGATAATCACGAATTACACCGCATACCTCGAATAATTGCTCCGTTTTACTCCCATAACCCTCCGTTAGTTTACTTCATTAACTCAACCAGATGGTTGAGTTAATCTAACCAATCTGCGAGTTAACGGCTAAGATTAACCGAAAATAAAAATAAAACTAAAAAAAGAAAAGAACAGAGGTGGGCTGGCACTTGCAGCAGGCGGAAGCACGGGCTTTCTGCGGGGTCCACTCCAACCATGGGGGAGGGGGGCTTTGGGTGGGGTTGGGGAGAGGGGTGGTGGCTTTGGGCGGGGCAAGGTTCTGGGGGGATTCCGCGGGGAGGGAGGGTGGCGGGGCGGAGCAGGGCTGTGCGGGGGGGCTTCCGCGGGGAGGGAGGGTGTCGGGGCGGAGCAGGGCTGTGCGGGGGGGCTTTCGCATGGAGGGAGGGTGGCGAGGCGGAGCAGGGCTGTGCAGGGGGTGGGGGGGGGGGGGCTTCCGCGGAGAGGGAGGGTGGGGGGAGTAGGGGGCTTCGAGTAGGGGCCGGGGGGGGGGGGGGGGGGGGGGGGGCTTCCGCGGAGAGGGAGGGTGGGGAGTAGCAGGGGGCTTCGAGTAGGGGCAGCTGGGGGGCTTCGAGCAGGGGCTGATCAGGGGAAGCTTCTCGGCCAGTGGGGGTCAGGGGGACTTCCAGGAGGAACCGGGGAGGGGCCTACAGCCCGGGGCGGGAGGGGTGGCTCCACGGGCGAGAGAGCCTGGAGCTCGGAGGGGCAGCCATGGGCAAGAGAGCCTGGAGCTCACACGCAAGGCGACGAGGGCACAATGAGGGGAGGGTCGAGCTGGCATGTTCACGTTAGAGGTTGGGGAAGAAGGGGAGACTCATTCACAAATAAAAAAGAAATTTAGGTGTAAAAATGTAAAATTCTTAACGGATACCGTCCTAGTTGACAGAAGAAATTCGGTGGCAATTAACCCAGGGTTATGAATGTAAGAGTTAAGGACTATTCAAGGTTATTGAGCGTAATTCGTGATTATCTTGGGTACCTGGAGTAATTATGGAATTACTCAGGGTTATGGATGTAAATATACCAAATTGCTTGCATCCTCAGAGGATGTCGCATGCTTAAAGTGTTCTAGGTGTTACATTAGATTACCCCAATACCTGCATACTCAAGGCTTAGCTTGGAAAAGTCTGCATCAAACTGTAGATAATTTAGCACATTCTCCACACAAGAATGAAAGTGGCCGGTGCGTTGAGTGAAATCCACATAGATCGGCATGCATGATGTTATCTGAGCTGGTATATTTTGTATTCAAAGATCAAGTGCCCAACTTCCGCATCATAACTGCGAGTGATCATGAATTGTGAACGATGGATGATATTTGATACTGAACACCAACAGTATACATTCTAATAGTACCTGGTAAGTGGTACTATTACAAACACACCATCATCTCCATCACAGGCGACAAAATGCGCCAAATTTCCTGTCACAAATATACGTATATGATACTTCTACATAATTCATCTGAGAAAACCCGCAAAATATTTAACTGCAACGAGAGAACGGACGACTACTCCAGAAAATACCGAATACAAGAGATGGCAGAAGAAAGATGTACATTAAAAGGATCATCTCTTTTACGCTTTTATTCCATACATCAGTCAGCAGCTGTGAGCGGTCGTCAAAATGGACCTTCATTCTCTCAAAGGAATATGTGACAGCTGCCGCTTCTCGAACTTCCCTGTTGAGCGGTTATTGCCGATGCCATTGATCAGCGGAATCGAATTTACCCAAGCTCTCTAATTGTAGGCTCATTTGGCAGGAGATGCGAAGCACAAACGCTCTCTCCTCTGATTTACACCTCTTTCCTTTGGGGAGGAAACTCTCCCACCGACGCCTGCTTGTCGCATCATCTCTGCATAAGAGCATCCACTGAAGTCACAGAGACAGATATAAATCCCAAGTCAACAATTCTTGCATACCTCTGTTTCGCTGAAGCTCTTGATCCAATTCTTCTTTCCACTTTCTCCGTCGTTCGCAGAAGCTAGAATCGATCCAATTAAGACATGACTCAGTTAGCAATACAAGAAAAAAAATCCAACAAAAGATTCCCCAAACATAAAAATGCCCAGCAGTTTTTTGGGTATTACTTGGATACACAATGATGTCGAAGGTACAAACCTCGGGCTAATCTGCTCATTTTGGGAATCCGGAAGAAGCCCACTCAGTTCGTTGAACTTTGGTGAAGGAATTTCCTGCAAAATGCGATCACTTTCTCCGCAATAGGAGGACATCCGTCTACTCGCATTGATGGGACTTGCATTTGCAGGATCAGGTTCCGATGGAGGAAGCATACTTAGTCTTCTCTTACTCGGCGACAATTTGCTTCTAGGAGGTAATTTTGTGTTATTTAAAATATTCTCCTCAGTTGCATCTCCAACAACCGAGGAACTGGATGCATTAAGGGTGTTGTAAAACTCATATAAGGGTGACTGCAGTTTCTTCAAATCCAGTGCCTGTTGAGAAGATATTACAAAGATATCTTCATGTTTCTTATGCATCAAAACTTACTGGATATAAATGTACTAACTTCACCTTCTCATCCAAAAAAGCTCTGATTTTTGTCTCTGTAACTTCTTCATCTTCGTCTTCACAATTAGGACCACATGGGAATGCAAAATCAGCTATATTTTCAGAAGTACTCGCAACAACATTAAATGATACATTCATAGCTTTGGAATCCATGCATCGCTGCTCGGGACTTATGTCGAACTTGCACGGCCAGTCGTCTACAGGTTCTGACATAGGATTAAAACTCTAGATACACACAATTTTGAAAGAATTAGCCGAGAGAACTTCAACAATGTTAAAGATAAAAAAGTAGATTATATATTAAAAAACCCCCAAAGATTCACTTGTTACTGAAAAAAGAACTTGAAGTTATAACGATAGCAATCTTACCGATCCAACATTAAGGAAATCATCTTTATCATCAAGCTGGCACAAGTCATCATTGCTACATGATGCCCCCCAGATGGGTCTGGCATTAAATAGTTTTTCTGCACTTCCACATCTGAAGTCATCAATGTCATTTGTTCTATCAACAGATGTTGAAGCTGGCATTAAGCTGAGTAAATCAAAGGCATGTCAGGCGTGCACATGTGCATCTGTGAGTTAAGGTGACCAAGAGAGCTGGCTGATGAACATTTCGAAATATCAACAGCTTCATGTAAAGTTTACCTGTTTCCTGATGATGGAGCGGCATTCTGAAGTAAATTTGCACTAGATCCCTAGAGAATGCACAACCATTAGTGAAGTTAAACATAAAAGATGCATAACACAAGTGAGAGCATAAGACGGTCGTCGTTACTGTAGCTCGATGGTGAGTGTCCTGAATTTCACCTATAACAAAGGGATGCTGCATTTTGAACATTGAAGAGAATTTAAAACAGCTCAGAATACAAGATTATGCAACATTATGAAATTAACTAGCAGCACAAATCATCTGTTGGGTGATATATATAACATAATTTAGGTAATGGAAAAAAGTATGACCTGCAGGAGTTCCGAAGAAGTTGCACGCATGCTCGGCTCCCTACAACAAAAAATTATTGTCACATCAGAACTACAAGACAGTCAGTTACCTTCTAGCAGAATGTATATAAATAAGTCATGTAATTGATTGTTTTAAAAGAAAGGTGTTTCTCTTCTTAATTTAAGAAGATCTAGCTAACAATCAAATAAGAAATGTTAGAAATGGAACCATGACAATCACATGGATTAACTAAAGATATACTGGGAAATACTTTTGCAAACATTTCAAAAGGAAATCCTTAGCCTCAGGTGAAAGATGATCCGGAATAGGAGGATGCGACTTGGTCGTTCCTATGTGAAATAAAGCAGCAACCTAGGAAAACAACAAGAAAACTAACAATGAATAGACAAATAGAATTGAAATACACTAGTCAATGGAAATGCACAAGAAAAAAGTGAACACCCCAAAGAGAACAGTGAATTCTCACCTCTTGGAACTGCTGGCTCCATGGGGGTTTACCAGTGGCCATCTCAATAACAGTACACCCAACACTCCAAATATCAGCAGAGCTTGGAAAGAAACAAACAAGTTGAATCATTAAGAAGATATCAGGATAAGTGTGAACTTGCAGAAATTTTAATAAAAATGGGAGGAAAATATAATCATTCATACAAAGTGTATATTAAAATCAATGGAGAGAAAAAACGGTCTTCAATAGTCTCATAAGATGGTTTAAAGTTAAGCTATTTGAATATAGGTAACATGTCATCAGAACTTCGAAATAAAACAAAAAAAAATCTTCTACAGCAAAAGCCTCTGCACTGAGATTGGTGCACAACCGCTTTATAAAATAAAGAGCTTGTTGTAAACCATAAAATAAAGAGGTTGTTGTAAACCACAAGACCAAAGAAAACTTAGCACGTATAGTTACATTCTCCACATAAAAACTGTTCTTTAGGAAACGCCATCACATTTCGTGCAAACCACAAGACCCCGTCCAGAGCCAAAGTAGGAGCCAATCACCTTGAGAAGGAGCAATTGTGGCACCAAGAGACTCACATAAGTCAGTTGAACCATCGGAGTCCAACCACCCAATTCCCGCATCATTCCAAGCATTGGTAGCACAATCACATTTAAAGAACAAATGATTCAATCCCTTCGAATATTTATACACCCCAGCACTTTACATCCATACCGTTCAAAATCTTGGCTTATGACCTGGACTCATCAACATGAAGAAGCCCTTTACCCTCAGAGGGGGCATCAAGGACCATAGGAGCGAAAAAGACCTTGTACACCTACTTCACTGAATTATCCCCATCAAACCAAATCCTATGGTCATGACAATCAGACGGTCCCCTCCATAGCATCAAGAGATCATGTCATCCCCATATAAACTTCCATCCATTTCTCAGGAAACTAATGCTAAACTTCGGCATCTAGATACTATCTGTCCAAGCTTATGACTTGGACTCGTCAACATGAAGAACAAGGACCATAGGAGCGAAAAGGACCTTGTACGCCTTCTTCACTGAATTATCCCCATCGAACCAAATCCTATGGTCATTTCTCAGAGAAATCAATGCTAAACTTCCGCATCTAGATACTATTTGACCAAGCTTCCATTACATTCAATGGCTAATTGTCAGCCAAATCAAAGAGCCCAGAAACGGTCACAAAGAGCATCCATTCAGATCGGTCATCTTTTCAGAATCTGAAGGAGCAACCACCGCCCATCACATGCCCTGATAAAGGGACAACCTGAGGATAGATAGTACAGATCCCCCTACCAAAAGCACGACGACAGGAGAACCAAGCTCACATCAACGACCAGACTGAGATTGTTAGGAAAACACGCCCTTAGCCATCATGACAATCAGACGGTCCCTCCGTAGCATCAAGAGATCATGTCATCCCCATATAAACTTCCATCCATTTCTCAGGAAACTAATGCTAAACTCCGGCATCTAGATACTATCTGTCCAAGCTTATGACTTGGACTCATCAACATGAAGAATGCCTTTACCCTCAGAAGGGGCATCAAGGACCATAGGAGCGAAAAGGACAATGTATGTCTTCTTCACTGAATTATCCCCATCATCGAACCAAATCCTATGGTCATTACTCAGAGAAACTAATGCTAAACTTCCGCATCTAGATACTATTTGACCAAGCTTCCATTACATTCAACGGCTAATTGTCAGCCAAATCAAAGAGCCCAGAAACGGTCACAAAGAGCATCGATTCAGATCAGTCATCTTTTCAGAATCTGAAGGAGCAACCACTGCCCATCACATGCCCTGATAAGGGGACAACCTGAGGATAGATAGTACAGATCCCCTACCAAAAGCACTGACGACAGGAGAACCAAGCTCACATCAACGACCAGACTGAGATTGTTGGGGAAAACACGCCCCTAGCCATTATTCTAATATTGACAATTATCAACAGGCATCCACATTTATTCATATTTGCAGCATGCAAGATTAATAAAGATATTCAATTCTAGCCTCAAAAGATGAAGACAAGTTTTGCTCAAGAAAGCATCAAGATCTATCCTTCTTTTACTTGTAATAATATTTGTAAAAGCTCAGAGATGTATACGCATGCATAAGTGTTATTAAGGATGTAAAATTTCCAATCTATTTGTAGATTTACATGCATACCCTTACACTAATCAATCATCAAAGCTAATATGGCCAATCAACTTAGACCAATCACCAAAGCTACTATGGTCAATCAACCTAGACCACTATCACTAATCATCACCAAAGCTACTACGGTCAATCAACTAAGGCCACTACCACTAATCATCACCAAAGATACTATAGTCAATCAACTTAGACCACTATCACTAATCAATCACAAAAGCTACTCCGATCAATGTACTTAGTCCGCTATTCTAACTTTGATCTATCACATGCCTTGACTTGATTGATCACTTGAACTCACTGATTTAGAATTGTTCAGTCACTTTCATGATCTCATGAATCACTGTTCATTATTGCTTCATGATTGATGAACTGGTCGATCAGATTTACATATATATACCCCTTACACATCGATCACTGAAGCTATTAGTCCAATATTCACAATTCGACCACCTTTATGATCTCAACAATCATTTCCATTATAGTTTAAAGATTGATCGACCGTCCTTGAGGAACTTATCTGTCAGTTCTACTCTGTTAGAAATTCGGAAGCGGAAGCGGAATGATAAAACAGAGCATAAGAACAAGAAAGATAAACATGGAACACCATGATTTTACGTGGTGGAACCCTACTCCGTGAGGAGCGGGATGAAACCACGGGAGAAGCCCTCAAAGGGGCGTGTTATGCATTGCTTTTTCCCAATGGATACAGGAGGTCTGGGGCTCCTTATATAGCCTCTCCAGAGCCTCCACGTCCCATCGTTGGACGATATGGGACTAAACACTGAATGGGGTAAATGGATCTCCTCCATGATCCATTTACCCTGCTACAACTCATGGCACACATAACAAATACTCCAACACTCCCCCTCAAGCTGGAGCATGCAATGCTTAGCTTGGACAAACAAACAGAAAGAAACTCAACTCAACGCTACAAGACAGTACGGACAATATCAACCCAACGCGCACATTGCTGCAGTCGAGGACGTTGCTTCTCATACCGTGCAGATGAGGAGGACGAACGGGCTGGAGTGTGAGTCTGCTGAATCTCCTCGTAGGAGAGCATGTGCTCTGAACTGCGCCTATCAGAGTCACTGCAACTGAAATGAGTCTCCTCGTCGGAGTACTCTGGCCCGCCACAATGATGTGGACAACTGCTCCATCTCTGAAAAGGGTCGATCTGAACAAGGGTCGTGGTTGTGCAATCCTCTTCGGAGTCCACGGTCGCTGGAGAATGGAGTCTGAAAAGTCTCCTCTTCGAAGAACTGGGTCTCTCTCATCTGGCTTAGAGAATGGTGCACTGCTCTGGTGTACCTATGATACCACATGAAAACCCTTGCCAACATGGCATAGGGAATGGTCCTCTACTCTGGAGTCCCTATGGCTCACATGAAAACTCTGGCCTACAAAACAAGAATAATGATGGGGACCTCGAACTGATGATGGCAACATATGCTCATCTGAAAATGACCACATCCATGTGCATGTCTGAAAATGAGTCTTTCTCTAAAGATCTCGAAAATGGGCCTCTCATCATATAGTGCCTCGATCTTGGACTCTGACCAATCTGTCGAGTCTGAAATTGCGCATTAAAATGGGACTCGGAATCTGAACTTCGAGTCTGAAATTGCGCATGAAAATCTTCATCTGAAAATTTGTAGAGTCTGAAAAATCTGACCGGTCTGGAAATCTGAATCTGCAACATGACGTGTGCCTCTACACATACTTGTCGGAAAACAGAGAAATCGACAAAGTTGGGAGAAGACAACATAATGGGGAAAAACAAACTTGAACTTTGCGGCTTTTCAATTTTTTTAAGCCGTCATTTTTTAAGATGTTGTATAACCTTTTTTTTAACGGCTGTTCTTTTTTTTTTGAAAATTGTGCGTACGGCTCTTTTTTTGTACGTGCCTTTTTCTTCGAACAACATTTTTTTACTTGAATCTCAGCTTAAATATGGACCCAATCTCTCTCCCTTTTTTTACCAGGACCCCTTTTTTTATGCATGACACTGTGCTCTCCCTTTTTTATACTTCGGCGCGCCCTTCCCCTATTTATGGTACCCGCTCGAACCCTCTCCAAAGAAAATGACCACACACCGCCAATGGAACCCTAGATCTGAAGATCTGGAGTCTCCGCCTGATCTGCGCCGCTCAGAAGAGGAGATCGACAATCCGCCTGCAGCATCGCGCGCGAAGCTCCCTGGGGTGCGCGGAGGTCCTGCGCGGCACAGGAGCTTGCGTCGCCTTGCGCCTGGGGGGTTGAAGACCTCGGAGATGTGCCGCTTCGGGGGAAGCGGTGATGGAGAGCGGGATCTGGAAAGAAAATAAAGAACGGCGGGATCTGGGACTTAGGCTGCGCCTCTGCTCTCCGCCTGGAGCGATCTGGAGGACTGTTGGATCTTCGCGCGCGAGAAGGATACACGTCTGGATATGTTGGTGCTGATGCGCGGCACGAGGCCGCAGCCTAATGCGCGGCGAGATGCGCCGCTTTGGAGCGGCTTTGACAAGAGTCGCCTGGGGGAGCCCCTGGAGAAGATTTGCGCCGGTTGTTGTTGCTGGAGATTGGACACGCGCCTGGAGATCTGTGGGAATCTGCTTGATGCGCCAGTGTCCCTGACGTCTTCGAACAGATCTGAAATATCACGGCAAGAACAAATCTGGAAATATCATGGAAAGGATCCGCCAATGAGCACGAACTGGAGCGAGGCCTGAGAGATTAGGGTTTTAAAACCTAATCTTCTGATAGATGCGGCCAGGAACCCTAGACTGACATGATCTTCAAAAATATCTGGCAACTCTATAACTTAATCTTAGAACAACTCGCTCCATAAAATAATCTTTAAACAAAACATTACAATCGAATCTCGAACCAATAAAGAACATGAAATCCTCGAGAAATGAACCCGCTCTGATACCATGTTAGAAATTCGGAAGCGGAAGCGGAATGATAAAACAGAGCGTAAGAACAAGAAAGATAAACATGGAACACCATGATTTTACGTGGAACCCTACTCTGTGAGAAGCGGGATGAAACCACGGGAGAAGCCCTCAAAGGGGCGTGTTATGCATTGCTTTTTCTCAATGGATATAGGAGGTCTGGGGCTCCTTATATAGCCTCTCCAGAGCCTCCACGTCCCACCGTTGGACGATATGGGACTAAACACTGAATGGGGTAAATGGATCTCCTCCAGGATCCATTCACCCTGCTACAACTCATGACGCACATAACAAATACTCCAACGTACTCATTGTTCTAACCTTGACGGATCATTACTTTTGACATGATCGATCACTTTCGGTTATTATTCACCAATTGATCGGTCAATTTCACGATACGATTAACCATGATATGTGGTCTGTCAATCACATTGCTCGCAAATTAGTATTGTGCTCAAGTGTGTATCACAATCAAAAGAAGAGTGTTGGTTTATACAATCATGTTGATTAATTTGATATTGGTATTGTTTTAATCCCCCTCCCCCCTCGTAGGGTGCTTGGACTTATTTTGTCCTATTTTGGACATTCCTCTAGTTTGATCCAGATCCTGGCACATTTCCTTTTGTATGTCCACCATCTAGAGATCTCTCTAAGCTCTCTCAACCTAGGTGACATTGCTTCCAACCATCTGAGGTGTTTCTCGTGGGTTTCAGCAGACTCGCTGATAGCATAGAAGGCCATATCGATATCAATATCGTATCGGTCCGCCCGAAAAAAGATATATCGGGATATATCGCCGATATATCGACGATATCGGTGGAAATGTCGGAAATGGCTTAAAAATGGCATTTTTGCCGTTTTTTTCAAAAATTAAGATTATCCAAGATACTAAAATGATAAATAACCTACAAATACACACTTTTGTTACACATATCGATCATTTATACCCCATATATCGCACATACTGGTCATTTCGAACATATCGATGTCAATGTTGATTCCTGACTTATTAGTCATTATAGATATTGGAAATGGAGTTCGTCTAAGTTCTTAGAACACTAAATAACTTACAAATATACTCTTAGATCACATATATTGATCATCTTTGAATCTTATATCACACATATCTGTCATATCGAACATACCACTGGTATTGTTAATTGTTGACCTATAGATATTGGAAATGGAGTTCGTCCAAGTTCTTAGAATGCTAAATAAATTACAAATATACTCTTAGATCACACATGTCGATCATCTATTATCCTTATATCGCATATATCGGTCATATCGAACATATCGTTGTTACTGTTGATTCCTAACTTGTGGATATTGGAAATTTACTCCATTTAAGTTCTTATAAGACTAAATAACTTACAATTATACGCTTATATCACACATATCGATCATCTATGACCCTTATATTGCACATATCGGTCATATTGAGCATATCATTGTTAATATTGATTGTTGACTTATAGATATTGGAAATGGAGTTCATCCAAGACTTATATTGCTTCATATATTATGTATAAACAAAATATTTGAGCTATTTTTGGAACCAAATAAATAAATTGCATAATAGCATTTTTTAAAAGAGACATAATTCATAACAATATTTTTCGAAGGAAAGAAGATGAATTAAAATCGATTGGACACCCCAAGGTAAAGAACCATTGTATGCACCCCCCTGTCGCACCATACCCTACCAGATGGGGGTCTCGTTGCCCGATCAGCAAGCCTGGGGGCAGAGGGGCCCAGGTTGCCCCCGCTCCCCCTGCGGGGGTGCAGGGGCAGCCCCCGATCCGAAACAAAATTTATAAAACATGGCGTAGCAAAATAAGCAGTGAAATCAAGCTTACAATGATATTATTCATCAATATATAGATGTCAACAAAATTTCGATGATGTCGGTCGATATCTGGGATTTTTTGTATTGAATCAAGTCATTTCTGACCGATATGGGCGGATATGGCGATATATCGCCGATATATCGATCATATATCACCGATATCCTGGTAAATTGATATGCACCCTGATATTGATATCCCATACCTCTCAACACCGATATATCGACGATATATATCCTATGAGTGAGACCGTCTAAGTTCTTTTTTCTTTTTGAACTTGTATCTTACACTTTAATTTCCCAATTTCCCATCGATGAATCGTTAACATGATTGGACTCTTTCTAAAAATACCTTTAGGGATTTGTTTTTTCATGTTTAGATTCTTTTTATTCTATCTGAAAACCCTCTATCTCAGCTGGTGAAAATAACTACTATCGTTTATCTCTGATAATGATTTATCTTTCTAATGAGCATATACTCAATTGTGGAGTTTCCACCCCTTGGGGTGAGAAAACACAAGTGCATTTTGCAAATGACAAGGTTGCACATGACCTTCGACCAACGATTGATAGTGTGTCATCATGACTGTTGCCCGATCCGGTCGAACAAAAAAATCGAGAAACCGGATTTCAAAACTGATTGCTTTGGTCACTTCTCAAAATGAAATCAAGTTTGATAACTCGAATTCCAAGAGTAATATCTTGTACCTCAACATGGATGATATTTCTCAATCGGAGAATACCATTTTTAACTTAACTGAAGCTTTTCTCCCGGATTTCACCTTCTACTTGTTATGCTCCGTCAATGCTTTCTAGGACTCTCCAACAAAATGGGTTCAAGAACCCGTGACTAAGGGCTAGCAGTGAAAAGAAGGGCTAATGTGGGCCTCGATCTCTCCACAGAGACGCTCCTTTCAAGCTGACCTTCTTCTGCACTATTTCAGAGGGCTTTATTCTTCTTGTTTTTTGGGCCCTTTTGTTTTGCTTCCCCAGATCTATTGTGGTATCATAATTAGACCCATTTTTTGTATATTTTTGCGAACAGCTACTGCCCAGGATGCTGGGATAATTGAGTCCATGACCTCCTTGACGTACCCCTAACTCTTTCTTCTATCTACTAAGCTTCTGGTTGTGCAAAAAAAGAAGATATTATTTTGATCATATTCACTCCATTGAAAATACATCCACTTGAGCACAATATTAATTGACGGGCAATGTGATTGACCATATGTCATGGTTTGGTTATGTTATTTTATCTTATATGGAAACAACCAAGCATGAAAATATACACGGAACACTAAGGTTTACATGGAAAGCCCTTCTCAACAGAAATGGAAAACTACAAGAGATGACCTAAACTACATGTGTGTAGGTATAAGCATCAGGTTGGCCTGACCAGAACCAACCAACAAACCTGACCCTCGAGCTCGACCAAACTCGAGTTGGATTTATATTGGACTAGGCTTCGATCAAATATTTGACATATTAAATAAATGGCACGACCGTGATCCAAACCCATGAACCTACTGTTCCCAACCCAAATAAAGGCCCAATAAGATGGCCTATATAACCACCCATGATCCCATAAAAAATATCTTAGTTCTTAGACATTCCAACCAATCTCTATTACTTATATGCACGTAATGTCCACTTCTTCTCTTATAACAAGTTCATGGTAAGGATTTTCCCATCATCTTCATTTTTACATCATTTCTTAGTTCTTACTATATGACGACTATCATTCATCTCCTTATTCCTCCAATTTGTCTCTCGTACAATACATTATTTTTGTATGTAAATCATTAATTCTGAGTCATTTCTTATACCCATAGTACTTGTGATGTCTATTTGTCTTTATTATTCTGTCACTAGCATACACACCTTCCATTACCATTACTCCTTCTCCATGCTTCCATCCCCATAAAGATATTAACTAAACCGGCTCGACATGGACCCAAGCTCATGTTAATTGGGTCGAATCAAGCATGTCAACTGGAACAAAAAATAGCGGGACAAAACCTAACCCACGGACCAATAAACTAAGATAGACCATGGGTTGGGTTACCTCCGACACGAAGGGACCCAACATGATTCCCATCCTTATACATGCGATTGGATTTTCTTTCTATTATTTACATGATGGAGGTTTATATATATATATATATATATATATATATGCAAACCCAAAGCTCTAGTTATCCAAGTACAACACTTAAAACATCCCCTCAAGTTGGTCATGTAGTACAGTGAAAAGGTCGATGATAAAAATGCCATCCAACTAGTTTCTAACTTCATTAAAGGCATGATAGTTGAACACTATCTTTTTTTTCTCGTATAAAGTGACAACCACTTTAATATGTTCAATGTGATCAAGTTGGATGGGATTATTATCCAATTTGATTGTTGCATTGTTGTTGTCGTAGGGTTTCATTAAAGATTGATTTGGATGCACATATCAATAAGCATACTTAGACACCATAACATGTATGCAACCCCAAGTGCCATTATGGTATATATCTTCTATGCTTGATCTCACATAATTTCTGCTTCATGCTTAACCACCACAACAACAAGAAAACCTTCTCCCACACTGTAGAGATAGTTTTTATATCACTTTATGTCTCTTCTTGTTATTTCTTTATCTTATATAGACATCTCTGTAATTTACCCTTAAGGCCTCTCCCTATGTAAGAGAGCCTAGGGTTTTTCCTGAATGAATATCGAAGACTCTTTTCCCAACATGGTATCAAAGCCGTCCTAGGGCTCTCCACACCCGTTGTCCCCTTCCCCACCCGCCGCCCTCCCCTCGGCATCTCTCACGCCGCCGCTTCTCTCTCTCTCCGGCTCCCATCTAGGGCTTCCGCCCCGCCCTAGCTCTCCCTCCCAGCCACCGGCAGCGGCACCAGCCCACCGCCAGCGGGCACAGCCCTCTGCCGAAGGCCCCAGTCCCAGCCCAGCGCCGCCTTTGGCCCCCAGGCGGCCCCCAGCCCACCCCCGACGCTTCCACCTGCCTCCTTAGGCCCCAAGGCCGCCCCCAACCCAGTCCCGGCGGTCCTACTTGTCGCCGTAGGCCCCCAGTCAGCCGCGCAGCCGATCAACGGCTCCCAGTCGGCACCCGCTTGCCGATTCAAGGGCTGTAAGCCTTCTTTTAGGCGTGCCCTAGCCCTCTCTTCATTCGATATATGGGTTTGAGTGCGTAAACGTCTACATACGCACTCAAATCTGATGCAGTTGGTGTAGACATTCATCATCGTGTCTATATACCCTTATTCTTCTCCAAGCAGAAGTATGTCAGAATCGAAAGTCGATTTGCCCTCCACCGGCGCATTCAAAGGTCCTGCGCCAATAGTGAAGATGGACAGGTCTAACTATGAGCTCTGGGCTATGCAGTTCATGAGCCTCATGAAGTCTAATGGTAAGAAGCACATTCTTACCGAGGAGGAGCCTGCAGAGAAGACAGATCTATGCCTCATGGGAGGCTGATGACGCCTACGCAAAGGTCTGGTTGTCTGGTACATTGATGATGGAGATTGCTAACGATGTACTCCATCAGCCCACTGCTAAGGCAATGTGGGACATTCTTGCCGCTACATATTCGCAGGTGCGAAATGAGACAAAAAGATATTGCATCTTCAGCATGACATTTTCACAATGAAGCAGAGCGGCAGACCTCTCCATTCTCTATACACATCCCTAAGAGGGATGTTCGAGAAGTTATACAGTACCATTCCTCTCACTGCTACTCCTGAACAGCAGAAGACGTTTCGGAACGCCACCATGGTGGGTGTTCCACTTGCGGCTCTTGATCCTGAGTATGATGCCGTCCGGTCCCAGATCCTAGTAGATGCAGTTATTCCTCCAGTGGAGGATGTTTACAGAAGGCTCAGTCGCATTCTAGTTTCCTCCAGCTCTACTACTCCACCCTCATCAGCGATGGCAGCCTCACGTGGGAGAGGTGGACCGCCTTCTGGTCGTGGTCGTGGATGTGGCCGTGGATCCCAGGGAAGGGGTGGCCGCTACAGTCAGATGTGCTCATATTGTCACCGAACTGGACATTCGGAGGAGACATGCTATTCGAAGCATGGGTTCCCAGCATCGGCACGTGTTGCAGAACACTCACAGTCTCCATTACAGTCTACTGCAGATAATCGATTTGACGAACTTGTGGCCCGCCTCCGTGATATTATGCCACATTCATCTGGTGATTCGTCTGGTGGTTCTTCAGATATTGCTGCCACAACATCTACCAGCTCATCAGCCGCTGCGAGTACCTCAGGTAGATCAACTGCACTCACACCATCTCATGATATATCTAACTGGGTTATAGATTCCGGAGCCACACATCATCTATGCCGATATAGAGGTAGATTATAGGCCTACAGGGATATTCCTCCCGACCGTTCAGTGCAGATAGCAGATGGTACACATTCACCCCTTGTTGGACAGGGGGAGGTCTTCCTATCCTCCACTATACAGCTACAGAATGTTCTACATGCTCCTGAGTTCTCAATTAATTTACTATCTATTAGTCAGATTACGAAGGATTTGAATTGTCGTGTTATATTTGACCCGTCTTCTCTCATTTTTCAGGACATACTCACGGGCAAGGTGATTGGATGTGGCTCTGAGCAGAATGGTTTATATCGACTGGTTCGGAATTCCTATGCTGTCGTCTCCTCTCATTCTGCTGGACCAGTCTCCCCATACATCTGGCATCTCCGGTTTGGTCACCTTTCGCTCCAGAAAATGCATCATCTTCTGCCCCAGATCTCTCCTAGTTCATCTTTTCGCTGTGAAGCATGTCAGTTGGGAAAGCATCATAGGTCGAGCTTTCCAAGTCGTCAGAGTCGGAGCAGTAGCTCCCCATTTGAGTTGTTACATATAGATATATAGGGTCCGATTCGTGTTCCCGATCATCAGGGGCACAGGTTTTATCTTGTGGTAGTGGATGATTTTTCTCGTGTGTCATGGGTCTTTCTTTTGAAGAATAAATCTGAAGCAGGAGATGTGATCAAAAATTTAATTAATGAAGTACAGAATGTTTTCTCTTCCTCTGTCAAATATGTTCGGACGGATAATGCCCTAGAATTTTGTACACGCTCTCTTTCTCAATTTCTTTCATCAAAGGGTATTACTCAAACCAATTGTGCCTATACATCCCAACAAAATGGTGTGGCGGAGAGAAAGCATCGCCATCTCTTGGATATTACTCGAACCCTGTTGATTCAGAGTTGTGCTCCTATTTCATTCTGGGGCGATGATGTCCATACTGCATGTTATCTGGTCAATCGAATGCCATCCTCAGTCCTTGGTGAGAAGATACCCATCTCTCTTATTTTTCCAGACAAGGAGCTATTCTCACTGACTCCGCGTGTCTTTGGTACTGTGGCGTTTGTTCATCATCTGTCTCCCGGACTTGACAAGCTCTAACCTAGAGCAGTCAAGTGCGTCTTTGTTGGTTATTCCAGAACCCAGAAGGGATACCGGTGTTATGATCCTACAACCAACAGGTACTTCGTGAGTGCTGATGTCACTTTCTTTGAATCGGTTATGTATTTCTCTCCTGCCGGTGACAGAATGGTACCATCCACTACCACTGATGATATCTGTGTTCCTCCACCACCTACCTGGAGTTCGCCTGAGTCGTCCCCTGTGCCTGTTCCCATGCCAGCACCAGCATCACCTCCTCCACCTCCACCCATTCCACAGCCTACCATATCACCGTTCCCTAAATACTATACGCGTCGGTCAGGTCCTGCTCAGACTACAGATCAGCCAATCATCACGCCTCAGGTATGTTCAGATGGCATTCCTACTGACGGGTCAGGTTTGGTACACGTGCAGGATTCCTCAGTACAGGAAGACACAGATGATGATCTTGATGTTCCGATTGCCATTCGGAAGCAGAGGAGGCAATGTGCATCCTATCCGTTTGCTTCACAGGTTTCCTTCCACCGGCTCACAGGTGATTTTCAGAAGTTTGCCACAGCCTTGTCTTCCGTAGATATACCACGGACATACCAGGAGGCCTTGAAGAATGATTGCTGGAGATTAGCTATGGAAGAAGAGATGAGGGCCTTGCAGTCACATGGAACATGGTCTTTGGTTCAAGCACCTCCTGATGCATCAGTTTTGAGCTGCAAATGGGTCTTCACAGTCAAATATCATGCAGATGGCACGTTGGATAGGTACAAAGCACGCTTGGTCGCCCGTGGGTTTACACAAACCTACGGCGTGGATTACATGGATACATTCTCTCCAGTAGCGAGACACTCGACTCTCCGTATTCTCCTATCAGTTGATGTGGTCCGTGATTGGAGCATTTCTCAACTTGATGTCAAGAATGCCTTTCTGTACGGGGACTTACAAGAGGAAGTCTACATGCAGCAGCCACCTGGGTTTACTGCTGAGGGGGAGAAGCAGATGGTCTGCAGACTTCACAAGGCGATATATGGCCTCAAACAAAGTCCGAGGGCATGGTTCCAGAAGCTGTCCAACCTAATTGAGCAACAGGGATTCAAGAGGTCAAATGCCGATCACTCGTTGTTTGTCCAGAAGTCATCGGCAGGTACGGTGGTCATTATGGTCTATGTGGATGATATTCTTGTTACAGGAGACGATGTTCAGGGCATAGAGAAGGTGAAGGCATTCCTAGGCCGTCAGTTTGTTACAAAGGATCTTGGAACCCTAAGATATTTTCTGGGGTTGGAATTTCAAGGAATGCACATGGCTTGGTGATGACACAACGGAAGTACATTACAGACTTCCTGATTGAGACTGGCATGGATGGATGCAAACCATCAAGTATCCCCATGGATCCTAGCATGAAGTTGTATGATGGTGATACTAATGAAGTGGATAAGAGGAGATATAGAGAAATGGTGGGAAAACTCCTCTACATTACCATAACTCGTCCAGATATTGCATTTGCAGTTAGCAGGGTGAGTCAATTTATGGAGCAGCCAAGACAAGTTCACATGGATGCTATACACATGATACTGAGGTATCTGAAGTCTTCTCCAAGGTTAGGGCTGCTATTCAGAAAGGGCACAGACTTATCCATCTCAGCGTGTGCAGACGCAGATTTTGCAGGATGCCCTAAGGATCGAAAATCAACCTCAAGGTTCGCAGTGTTTGTTGGAGGCTCTCTGGTTTCTTGGAAAAGCAAGAAACAAACTGTTGTGGCAAGGTCCAGTGCCGAATCCGAATATAGGGCCATGGCTCAAGCCAGCACGGAAATGATGTGGGTTCGTTCTGTACTAGAAGATCTACATGTAGCTGTGCCCCTACCTATGAAGCTTCAGTGTGACAATCAGGCAACATTGTTCATTGCCAACAATCCAGCTTTCCATGAGAGGACCAAGCATATTGAAGTTGACTGCCATTACACTAGGAACTTGATCCAGAGAGGATTGATATCTACTGCACATGTGAGCTCAGGAGATCAGACTGCAGATGTATTCACCAAGTCGCTGCTCAGAGGACCTTTTCAGAGATGTCCATCCAAGCTGAGCATGATAGACATCTATGCTCCACCTTGAGGGGGAGTGTAGAGATAGTTTTTATATCACTTTATGTCTCTCCTTGTTATTTCTTTATCTTATATAGACATCTCTGTAATTTACCCTTAAGGCCTCTCCCCATATAAGAGAGCCTAGGGTTTTTCTTGAATGAATATCGAAGACTCTTTTCCCAACACACACTAAGTAGGGTTGGCTACATGCTTCTTGCTTCATCGTATAATGAAATTTCCTACAAGATAAACAGATTAATCTAAGGTAGATTGATAATGACCAGATCTAGCCTAATCAACAACTGTATATACCACAGTGTTAACTCTTTTTTAGCACCACATCACATAGATTCTTTTCTAAATACCAAAGAATTATATATATATATATATCACATTAAGATGAACCCTTCGAGCATGCATCAATTGACTCACAACATTCACGATGTAGATGATGTCATGCCTAGGAAGAGAGAAAGATGAGCTCCTCAATGAGCCTCCGCCATCATCTCTTAAGGGATTCATGATCATCCAACATCTTTCCATCCATAAAGCATTTTAGTCTCCTTTAGCAAGCCAAGGATGCATTTGAAATGCACATAACCTTTTATTTACCTGACTATCTCAATTCCTAATATCAAAGATTCTTGCAATCGTCAGCAAGATTTGAATTGATTTGATTGATTTCAATGTCATCGTGTGATAATAATGACTTTATGCATCATTGATCTCATTGCCATCGCATGATATATATATTTAGAATGAAACTTTTTTCCAAGTTCTACTAGATGAAGAGAGAATGATCTCCACCCCCTTATTTATATCCATGTATCTTCGATTTTCATCTAAGCAATCAAACCAAGACTGAGGGGATTGCATTTCCATACATGACATTCCTCAATTTGCTCAAATAGCATAAAAATACATGTCGTAGGTAAAATCTGACAAGTCTCCATTCAAGAACGCTCTTAACATCCAATTGGCATAGGCACATTTAAAAGGTATCTTGGAGACGATTAATTCTGACATCGTATATTCTAACGAGTGTGCTGGAATAAACTTTATTCATAATATGAAAAGAGATCCCAAGGCTCTCTTATATAGGAGAGGAGCCAAGGGTTAATTACATAAGTGGTACTCGAAGAAAACATAAAACATAAATATAGTATGGTGGTAAATAAACATCCCAACACTCCCCCTCAAGCTGGAGCAAAGATATCAATCATGCTCAGCTTGGAACAACATCTCTGAAATGAACCTCTGGCCAGTGCCTTTGTGAAGAAATATGCAGTTTGATCTCCTGTGGAGACATGTGAGGTAGATATAAGACCTTTCTGGACCATGTCTCTAGTGTAGTGACAATCCACCTCGATATGCTTTGTCCGCTCATGAAACGTAGGGTTATTGGCTATAAATAGCGCTGCCTAATTATCACATAAAAGCTTCATAGGAAGGGGAACCTCAATCGTAAGGTCGGTCAATACTGATCTGACCCACATCATTTATGTACATCCATGTGCCATAGCCCGGTATTCAGACTCAACACTAGATCTGGCCACCACAATCTACTTCTTGCTTTTCCATGAAACAAGTGAACTGCCTACAAAAATAGCAAAACCAGAAGTCGACTTTCTGTCCCTAGGACAACCAGCATAGTCTGCATCTGCACATCCTGTTACCTCAAGTGATGCATCCCTACTGAACAGAAGGCCAGAGCCCGGTGACGTCTTCAAGTACCTCAAGATCATGTGAACAGCATCCATATGTACCTTCCTGGGTTGCTCCATGAACTGACTGACTTTGCTAACTGCAAAAGCAATATCCAGCCTGGTAATAGTGGCGTATAGGAGCTATGGTGGGGGCGCGCGGAGAGGCTGGCGGGTGGGGCTAGGGTTAGGGTTTTGGTTCGAGAACCCCGATCTAGGACCGTTGCTCTGATACCATGTTGGAATAAATTTTATTCATAATATGAAAAGAGATCCCAAGGCTCTCTTATATAGGAGAGGAGCCAAGGGTTAATTACATAAGTGGTACTCGAAGAAAACATAAAACATAAATATAGTATGGTGGTAAATAAACATCTCAACAGAGTGGAACAAAAGTCTCCAAGTAATCAATCATGCACTTTTGCATACTCCTTTACCACCAACTACATCTTGTTTCTGTCAAACTGCCCATTGTTGTTTTTTACTGGTACGCACCCATTTAACCCATATAATGTGAAGAATACCTTTTGGAATATATGTGTCATCCAAAATCTTGTTATTTTGAAGTATCAAGTATGTTCATTTCTTCTTGCATGGTTCTTGTCATTGAGGATCAACCTTTGCTTCAATAGAACACTTACAAACCATTGAAGTAGAAAGAGATGAAGGTAACATATGTAGTTTAGGCTCAGATGGGAATTAGCTACAAAATTTTGAATCTAGTACCTCAAGGGAAAATTCCTTACATCATTTCTAATAGTAATAGGGGGATATTATCTTCCATTATGTTTCCTAGCCATCAATATCAGCATCCACTGTCAAAAAAGAGAGGAAAAGGGATTAACTAAACTATTTCTTATTGGTAGTCATGATCTCAATCTTGGAAGGAATAAGTGTAGGTCTCATCCCAGTCATGACCATCCTACTAGCAAGTAGGTCATGACTCATGTCTGTTGTCAAAAAGAGAGGAAAAGGAATACCAAACTATTTCTTGTTGGTAGCCATGATCTAAATCTTGGAAGGAAGAAGACTGTAGGTCTCATCCCAATCCTTGACCAGCCTACCAGCAAGTAGAAAGTAGGTAACGGCATACCTTCTTTGATCATATTAATCAATCTGCATGTCTGGCTACTTTTATTCCTTAATTATCTTTCTTGAGTAGCTCATGCATAGTCCATGCCTCCCCCCTAAAGGATAGAGGTTGAATAGTACGATTTGCTCTCTAAGGTAAACCCACATCTACTAATGGGATCAAGTCACTTATACCACTTTAAATGGTAAAATACCCGAGGGATACATTCGACAACATAAGGGTCCATTTCCCATTTTTAGCCATGAACGAAGCAAGAGCATCCAAAATCTGCGAAGGCAAATTAAATGGGTACCTTGGACGAAAAAAGAATGGAGAAATCCCCCTCGTATGCACTTCTCCAAGGCATGTAAGTTATCAAGCACCAGTCAAAACTGCATCTAGCCAGTAACAATTATGGACATAGTATTGGTAGACCTTTGGCCTCATCCAAGAAGGGGTGTCAATTCTTCTTCACTGCAACCCCATTCTATTATGGAATATAACTGCAAGCAGTCTCTTGAATAATGTTTTATCTTGGGGGAAAAACTACGCGATGATGTGGCCAAATGTTACCTAGCATTTATTTGTACCATTTTAAAAAAACATTTGGATAATTTCAGAAATCGTACGTAGTGAACAAACTCCACCTATTCTAGACACCAAACACTAGAATTAGATAATTCAAAGACATAGGAAAAATCACTAAGGTATGCTTGACAAGTCAACTTACAGAGCTAACTCAACTCTAAAAAGCAAAGCAGAACTTTTTTTTTCAAATCTCTTGATTTAAGTTGAAAAAAACGATAGTACTATAACAAAATCATCTGGAAATTTTCATGCTAATTTCCCCCAACTGGAGATAATCATGAGAAAAGTAACAGTGATCCTTGCAGAGTATTATTTGAGCATTTACTTATACCATTTTAAAAAATATCTGGATAATTTCAGATATTTTACGTAGTGAATAAACTCCACCTATTCTAGACACCACACTAGAATTAATTAATTTAAAGACATATATGGGAAAAATCACTAAGGTATGCTTGGCAAGTTAACATACAGAGTTAACTTCAACTCTAAAAACAAAGCGGAAAAAAGTTTTTTTTCAAATATCTTGATTTAAGGTAAACAAGCGGCAGTACTATAACAAAATCATCTGGAAATCTTCATGTTAATTTCCCCTAACTAGAGATAATCGAGAGAAAAGTAACAGTGATCCTTGTAGAGATCTTCAAAGACCATACCCATTCTCATCTTCCTCCCTATGACCAAAACCTACAATACATGATGATCTTTGTAAAAAAAATCAAATTGCAAATTAATTATTCTATGATCTTAACAATAGAGATAAGTTTCAAGAAAGGTCTAGAACATGAAAGCAGCGGTTAAGGTGAAGCCACCGATATTTGGGACGCTTCCTTTTCATGAAATGGAACTATTAGCAAGGGCCTCATGATTATGAGTTAAATGTGTACATCTCAAAGCATTACGTTTTTCTGTCATATGGTTTGTGGCACTCAGATCCAACCTCACATGAGGATAAAGTTACAAAAGTACATTACTAATCCTTGAAAGTTAGGGATTGATAGTTATGGAGTCAGAACATATATTGTTTCCCTTCAAGACTTTGGAAAGGCAACTTGGAGTTCTCTAACCTGATCAGCAAGATCTTCATCCCACCTTTGCCAAATGGATATCTGCCACAGCAACACCATATTTAGATGGTTTCGCCCAGTAGTAGTTCGTCCTTGTTTTTCTCTCCACGGTATTTTCTCCTTATTGAGCTTCCAACATCTATCAATAAGATGTCCTCACTTGTGACAACGGGTGCATTTCTTATCGTTGTCCTGATTGGTGTCTGTATTGTTCCAGTGGATTACAAAGGCACCAAGATCCAATAGGCATCCCTGACCCTCAATTTCAATCTAGTAATGTCCCAACCTTGAGAGGACGAAAGCGATCAACATTAAGAATATGACTCCAGATATTCGAAAATTCAGAGTTAGGGCCACTAATAAAGATGTGAGTTATGGCTGCCAACAAAGACGTAGTCTGAGTCTTCCAACCAGGGTCCAAATAGTGTTTTTGGGTTTTTCCTAATCATCCTTAATTTAGCAACCCAAGTCACCCAGTCGGATTTTGAGAGTTTCACAAAAACTTTCCATGGCCATCTCTCCCCAAAGGAAGATCATATATCTCACGAGTGAGCTTGTAGATCCATTAGCTCCTTCTCACCAAACATAATGGCAAGGATGATCCACAAAAAATAGTCTTTTTCGAATGCTCGAGGATATAATACCATAAACATGGAGGTCAAGATCCATCTATTTACTTGACTATTGTCAAGGAACCATTACTCCTACGACGGATCATCGTCCTTTGGTTTCTTCTTTAGTTTTCCTCTCCAAGGTATGTTCTTCCAATGGAGCATCCAGCAACTGGCTATCAATAAGATCTACAGTGTGTTAACAAAGGGTGCACTTCCCGTCATTGTCTTTCTTTTTTTTTTGATGTCTAAAAGGTAGGGGGAAACACTCGATGGTGTCCGTCCCAAGTTTATTAATTAAAACAAAAGGGGAACAAAGTTCGAAAAACAAAAACCAACTACGTCCAAACCGTTACATGACCCACTCGTCTAACAAGCGATTAGCGAACACCCCCACATTTTCCTTGTAAAAACACTGACCCGAGAACAGTAAGTCGTTTCTCCCCCGCCACACCGCCCAGAGAATGACCAAGGGGTACAGCCGCTCTCTCCTTGGCCTGTTGGTATTGGCGTGGACCGAATCCCAAAAAGCTTGGAAGTCATCGCGGCGGCACCAGTCTGAGCCCATCTCCTGCCACAGTTGAGACACCAAAGGGCATGAGAAGAAAAGATGTTCCACCGATTCGATCGCATCATTACAAATCAAGCACCTGTCAGAAAGAACCCCCACAAGCCTGACGCACCTGTCTTTCTTAGTATTTGTGTTGCTCCTACATATTACTGAGGCATCGTGATTTGATGGATACAGCTTGAGTCCCCAGATTGAAGTAAACTCATCACATGCCTTCTATCCCCCTTCAGCTTGAATCTAATAATGTAAAACCTTTAAAGGACAAAGTCTGACACCATTAAGAATTGACTTTAGACATTCTCAAATTAGAAGCTAAGGCCACCAAGAAAAATGTGGATCTAATTCTTCCTAACATTGTCCCAATATCATGTTTCATCATCTGGATTCTCCTAATCATCCTCAACGTACCAATGTAATTCCCCCTTTTTGGACTTGAGAGCCCCATTAGGAAGAATTGACTTTAGACATTCTCAAATTAGAAGCTAAGGCCACCGAGAAAAATGTGGATCTAATTCTTCCTAACATTGTCCCAATATCATGTTTCATCATCCGGATTCTCCTAATCATCCTCAACGTACCAATGTAAGTACCCCTTTTTGGACTTGAGAGCCCCATTAGCTTTTCACAAGAATCGCTAACCTCAAGATATCATTTCTCCCACAATGGATGATCTTCCTTTCATGCCTTCTTTGTACTCAAATAGAGCCAATACCATGACTAAGAATCCCACCTCATTACAGTAGCACGTAAAAGGTGAATGAGATATACACAATAATGTGGCCGGGTTGCTTCACAGTGATGCAAGTGTATTCTCCTGTGAATAGCTTTAAGTACCGTGATATGTTGCTGATAAATTGCAAATATATTGGTAACACTGACATGGCAATATAGAAACCATCCATTATATCTTTTTTTCCAGAATATCACTAACATATCGCCGACATGTCACTTAATAACGCACATATCATCCAAGAGTGAAAATCTCCTTCGTCTTTTCCTCGATATCAAACAATATCACCAATAGTGCTTCCCATTTTACCTGATAGAAGCTATCATTTTCCTCATTTCTCCCATTTCCAGCATTTCCCTCATGCCACAACATATGAGGAGATTTCATATTCACCCAATGAGACTGTTATTAGCTATTTCAACTTATTTATGTATTTCACATGACTAAACTTCGAATTGCATGCCTTACTCAGTACATCATATCGGTTTGTGTGATGATTGTGTTGACAATACTGCTACAAAACTTATATTTGGACCTTCATTTTAGCAGATAAGTATGTATTTCTATCTTATTTAGTAATTGAAGAACATTGAAATCCTTAATTGTGAGATGGAATCAATTTAATATCCATTTTACATGATTTCTGGTGATATCAGTAACATGTCGATGACACTTTTCTAGGCTTGGCAAAACAAACACTGACGTTGACATGTAAGGCCATGTGTAAAACATGTGGGCATAGATGAAATGATCCCAAGGGTGGACCACGTTGATGGGCTCATGGCAGTGCTGAATAAAATGGATAAACATAAGATAAAGGTGGAGGTATGAGATACGGTGCCTACAACAACTACCCAACTACTATGTAGATGGAAAGTTCATTATATTCTTGAAGCCCCAATGATTTTCAAGGAACAGTGACTGCAATATACAAGTAATTTTTATGAGTTTTCTTTGGAAGCCTCAAAGCTCGATAGATATGAAGCATAAAAGAAAATCACATATTGTGAATAAAAAATGCCATTTGCAACACGAATAGCAATTTTATTCCTCCATGAAGTATAAGTTACAATTAGATGCTAATAAATAAAAACTTACAAAATTGATTACATATAGCAAATATACATACCAAAAAAACCCACTAACACCCAACAAATAACAAGACATGTACAAAAAAATCGCTCACAAGCTATGTCCAGTCTGAAGAATGACCTCTGGAGCCATCCAATATGGTGTTCCCTTCATAGATTTGGCTGCTGTAATTGTTGCCTGTGTACAAAATTACAAATATAGCAATTGGATTAGTATGACTGGAAATTATGAAATGTGTGGTACTGGCACGTAAAAAATGCACAATCCTAAGAACCCGATACACTAAATAATATGAAAGGGCTAATGATCTCCCAACTAAAAAAATGAATATGAAAGGTTATTTTTTAGTTAGCTAACATCAATGAAATAGGTGTGTGCGTGATAAATTAATGTATATTCATATGAAATTAAATGGTGGACGCAGGATTAAGTGTTCCCTTCTTTCACAATGTTGGTTGCATATTAAGAAATCCAAATTAAAGTAATTTGTACTTAAAAAGCATCGCCAAGACTTATCCACCAAATTTTATATATAAAAACATGTTTCCTGGCTAGTCTCTCTTTTTCTTTGGAAGGAAATTCGAGCTTTGGAACTTGTCTCTTGAAGCTGAATTCTTTGGCTTTAGTTTCTGGAAGTGCACACATCTTAAATGGTGTGTGCACATCAGTTAATTCTTTCTAATAAAATCAAATTTCTACTGAAGTATCCTTATGTGTGATGACTGATATTATGTTGCAGATGAGGCTTAGACACATCTGTATAGGAATCACGGTTTCATTCAAATACTGATTTGTTGGCATGGACGATCTCCATGGCTTGAACGAGAAATCTGATGGGCTTCTGCTGCTGAATTCCATGAGCTTGCTATGAGAGCCAATTGCATTATAGATCTAATCAAATGATTCAATTTACAACGAATATGATGGCTTCTTGATCTGATGCTGGAAGCTATGAAGCAGTAGTTTTTTTACTAGTTAATGGGGGGAGGGTGGGGTTGGAACCCTGGTTCTGCTCTCTGTTGAAAGAAGTTTGCATTTCCTGGAGCTTTCAATTGGATGACAAAATTGATCTCTTACGAGACTGATCGTCTAACTTGGACAGTCTGCCTTCAAAAGATTTGCTGAGTTGCTGATTGCAACTGCTGATGATGATTGAAAGAATAGAAACTGGTTATGATCGAAGCTGAAGAAGACTGATGGAAGTTGATATTGTTGCTGCTATTTCAAGCAATATCGAGATGAAGATGTGGATAAATGCAAAAATACAATGTATGTGCTGATTCATTACACTGTCTTGATGTGGAAACTGAACTACCGCCTGTTGAAGATTGAGAGATATCCCTTCTAAACAATCTCAGAATGTGCTTCTCTTTCATCCTTTGAAGAAGTCTACAAAGATTACGATTTACGAATGTTTCTAACAAGTTCATGTTTTCTTCTTTGTTTCATTCCATTTTTTCTTTCATGTATGCCCCTTGAAGAATACTCTATGCATATTTCCAAACATTATAAAATAAAGAAGTGACTCAGTTAGAGTATGAGTCATTTCTGTTGGAAAAGAAAAGAGCCCACCCATGTGTTTAGTACTACATGGGGGAGCGGTCACTGTTGGGTCTGTCCTTAGGGCTATATAAGGAGCCCCACACCCCATGTACTCATTGAGAAAGTCAATAGACATACACGGCCCTTAGAGGCCTTCTCCCGTGGTTTCATCCCGCTCCTCACGGAGTAGGGTTCCACGTAAAATCCCGCGTTCTTATTCTTGTTATTTATCTTTTCCATGTTTATGCTTCCGCTTCTGATTTTATAACATGGTATCAGAGCGGGTCGATTCTCGAGGTTTTCATGTTTATTTTTCGAGATTCGAGATGATTTTTTTGTACTGTTGAAGTTCATAATATGTTCGAGAGGTTCTTGAGGTTCTTTTGAACCCTAGATCTGCGAGCCCTAGTTCGAGATCTACCAGCGCCAGGATGATCCACGGCGCATCAAGGGCCACTTGCACTGCCCTAGGGCTAGCAGCCCTCCTGGCGGCCCTTGCTCATGATCAAGTTTCATCGGCTTTTCCAGGCACTCCAGGCGTGGTCGATCGCCCAGCAACCCTTGACGGCGCGCACCAGGCAACATCTCACGCACGCTTCTTTCACCGATCCAGAAGGCGGAACCCGGGCACACCTCCCATCCGAAGGCGTGCGCATGCAGGTTCCAGCCCATCGACGCTCCCCTCTACGGCGGTAGCCTCCAGGCGGTGCCGCCCCTATACCCAGGTGGCTGTGCCCAATCCCCTGCCGCCCCTGCCCTACAGACTTCCCATCTCAGGCGGCGGCGCTCCATGAGGCGTGCGATCCAACGCGTCACGCGAGCCCCCTGCGCGTGAACTCCCCATGGTCAGCCCCGCGGCCTCCGCATCGCATCTCCAGGCGACGAAGTTGCGCCGCCCATCTCAGCCAGAGGCAGCGCAGCGCGCATCTCCAGATCCCCTTTCAGCCACGGGAGCCGCATCCCCATCTCGCGCAAACAGGCGCGAGTCCTGGCGCCTCCCGAGTCTCTTGCCGAGTATCTCCAGGCCGTGCGGCGCGTCTGCCGAGTATCCAGATCTGGGAATCTCCCAGTTGGCGAGCGGTGGCGGCAATGTCTCAAAAAAACCCACGTTGGAAACCCTAGGGCCCGAGGGGCGTTTAAAAAAAAGGGAGGCCGATGGTCATTTGGTTGACAGCCCAAGTGGGCTGCCATTTTTAAAAAAAACGAGAGGAGGCGCATGGTTTGACAGCTCAGGAATTAAAAAAAGGGAGTTGTGATTTAAGAAATAAAAGGAGGCTGCGGTTTGTTTAAAAAAAAGAGAGAAAAAAAGGGGGGAGAAATTTAAAAAAAAAAGGAAAGAAGTTTGTTTAAAAAAAAGGAGGTGCGTACATGAGAAAAAAAGGAGGTGCGTAGATGAAGAAAAGGCGCGTACAAGAAAAAGCCGTACGCATAAAAAATGTGATTCATGTTTGCTTCTCCCAACTTGTCTTTATTTTTCATTTTTCTCACAAGTTTGGGAGAAAGGGGGAGTAAAAGCCATATGCATCCTACATCGTTGATTGACAGACCAAACACTCCGGATTTCACAGAATATCAAGCCATCTTCATTGTGCATCGATCTTCGTCGTGGTGTCTCTATCCTCAACATCGACTCCACACTGGATTTGTTTTCTTCAAGGCACAACGGAGACAAAGTCCGGTGACCCGCAGGCACGACTGAGACAGAGATCCGGTGACCATGCAAGCACGACTGAGACAGTCCGGTGACCTTCCAAGCATGACAGAGATACGTTCCGGTGACCTGATATACCCGTCAGCAAGCGGGTTTGTCTACCAGTTGCTGATACATACGTTTATTGTGGTGATTTCAAGGGAAGAAGTAATGATGTATATTTTTCTTTATTGTTGCAAGTTGCAGCTGTCCCAGCTACCAACTTGAGGGGGAGTGTTGGAAAAGAAAAGAGCCCACCCATGTGTTTAGTACCACATGGGGGAGCGGTCACTGTTGGGTCTGTCCGTAAGGCTATATAAGGAGCCCCACACCCCCTGTACTCATTGAGAAAGTCAATAGACATACACAGCTCTTAGAGGCCTTCTCCCGTGGTTTCATCCCGCTCCTCACGGAGTAGGGTTCCACGTAAAATCCCGCGTTCTTATTCTTGTTATTTATCTTTTCCATGTTTATGCTTCCGCTTCCGATTTTATAACAATTTCAGTCTGTTTCACATCATCTGAATGGAAGTCTGCCTTCATGACTATTAAGTTCCATTTGCATCTAATAATTCCGGAAGATGGAGCTTCAAAAAAAATTTCTGGAAGATGCAATACATGCCAAAAAAAGACTAGCAATAATATATTCGTGATCTAATAATTCTGGGAGATGCAATACATGCCAAAAAACAATAAGTAATAATATATCTGTGATCGTCACAACATCAATGAATTCCTTCGATATGACAGCATCCATTAATATATCTTTTTTAAAGAAGAACACCCAACATACTCGAATCAATGAAAATCACATGCAAGGGAAATAGACAACCAAAGAAAATTACCTACATGCTCTCCTTAAAAAATGACCAGGCAATAAGGCTGACATCAAATTGCAAACATGATCGCAGAAAGAAAACACATGTTTATCTTTGTTGGGATATCTAAAATGGGTCTACATTTGCAGTATGAAGTATGAACATTATTAGATAAACATTGCTGAACGCGTATAAATCTGCTGAAAAATTTCAAATTTGCAACAATGAGATTCACCCCCAATCAAGACCAATTTATTAAGTAGAATGCAATGCATGAGATGAAGCCAGTTGCATTCTATCACATCTAATCCAAAGTTGCACTGATAAGTAGAGAGTAAACACTACATATTCCTCTTAGAAAATGAAGTATAACATTTCTTTACCAGCTTAGCTACTTGTTTGGATGCCCCAAAGTCAGCAAGCTTGATGCATCCTTTATTATCAACAAGTATATTTGCTCCCTAAAATAAAATCAACAAATTGAACAAAGCAGTTAATCGAGTTCGATAGCAAACCAGGGAGAGGCAGAAATTATCATAATTATGTAAAGGATGTGAAAGTTTACTTTTATATCTCTGTGCATAATACCATTTGTGTGAAGATAATCAAGGCCCAATAGCAATTGCTTCGTATACATTCTTATTACCTGCTCCAATCCCAGTGTCAAAAACATAAGTTCAGTTTAAAAAGGCCTGATGCAAACAATCTACGCAGATTAATAATCACGTACAGCCTCAGGGAATGAGCCGAACTTCCCCAGCAATGAAGAAATGGATCCTCCAGGAACAAATTCCATCAAAATGTTCAAAGTTTCCTCCTCTCTGGCAGTTCCCAAATACCTCTGTTGACACATTATACGCAATAAGACTTGCACAATATCAAGTTAAACTTTCAAAACGGGAATGCACCAGAAACACGGGGGGAACACTTACAACTATGTTTGGGTGCGAGAGGTTCTTAAGGAGCTTCACTTCTTCCTCAAGATCACGGATATGAGCCTATGGCAACACGAAAGAAGGAAGTGACCATTATCAGAACCTATGCCTACCTCAATCCTAACAACAACCCTTAAATTTCAAATGCAAAGTCGATTTCAAGAACACAAATCTCCACTTTGAGGAACATATGATCAGCCTTTGCACACAAAAAAAGGAGGATTTTGTATCACCTGAGCTCTCTCCTTGGAGGCATTGTTCGTCCCGATCAAAACCTGCAGATCGACAATTGCGCTCGTAAACGTGTACAGCAGAAACTACCTACGAATCGCAAAAAAACCTGCTTCACTGCAAGAAGCTCCCCGGAATCAAGATTCATGCCCATGTAGACATGCCCGAAGGCGCCGCAGCCGATGAGCTCCCCCTTCCTCCATCGGATGGGGGGCGTTTGCGCCGGCACGGGAGGACAAGGAGGAGGACCGGGGAGTTTCGGGGGGAAGCCGAACCCTAATCCCAAACCGATCACCCTCGACTTCCGGAGGCAAGAACCGATCTTCTCCGCGAGGCGGCCGGCGGTGCCTCCTCCGTCTTCCGCGGAGGAATTGGGGCGGAACACCAGCGATCTGCGGACGGATCCGAAGAGATCCTGCATGTTCACCAATCGCGATCACTCGCTAGGGGCGCATCCGATGGATCTTGATGCACGATTAGGGTTTGATTACTGGCGAGGAAGGGACTTCGATGGGATCTGGATCTGGATCTGCTCTTTGATCTGCGCGTTCTCTCTCCGCTCCTCCACTCTTCTCTCCGTTTGATTTGGGTGTTGGAACTAAAGGCCGCGTGGTGTGCAGTGGAGGGAGTGAGAGCGGGAGTGGTGCCCTTTCGCTTCTTCGTCCTCCCCCACTCGTTCTTGCTTTCAAATTTAGGAGCCGTTGAATACCGAAACTGCCCCCCGCTCGCAGCCGTTGCATTGCATGTCCAGAGGGGGGAGGACGCCAAGGTGAGCTTTTTTTTATTTGCATGGCAGCCCATACAAACCATATAATTATAAAATCTAAAAATCTAAATCTAAGAATCTATCATTCATCCCATGCCTCAAAAGAGTTTCTCTCTCTTTTTCTCTCTTTATTTGTGGGTATAATACATATAGAGAGAAGTCATATTGGAGGCCAACCAGGGAGAAAGTAAGGAGACATGTATATTGAGTGGGGTCCAGAGGATCGCCTAATCATCAAATTAGAAGAATATGAGGATGGATGCAAGAACCAAACATGATAAAAAGTAGAATCATTTTTTATCAAATTCTACCAAGTATTGTGTGTTATAGGTAGGAATGAAAATGATCAAATACAGATACAAATATATGGGTTCTTATCCGTTTTAACATATGGATTCAGAGATGAATATATAGAAATGTGTAAGATGATAAATCATGCCCTCAAAATATGGATATGAATGCAAAATGGATATTGACTATTTCAATATGAATGTTTGAAAAATGAATATGAACTAATATGAATATTGGATGTATCCTAATTGACTTATGTTATCTCTAATTATTAACCTTTTTTGTTTTTTGGATTTAGGATTCTATAGTTTCCTTTGCAACTTCGTTACTTAATACTCTAACATATGAACAGATTTTAATTTTAGCAAGAAAAATGATCAGCTATATTAAAAATGAATGTATTAATAATAAATACAATAACTTTCAAATAATAATGTGGTTACTTTATTTTAACATGGTTACTTTACTTTATATTATAAACCTATGATATGCTGCATAGATCTACTATAAAAGGGTTCACTTATAAAACAACCTATTATATAATAATTAAAAAGCTTCCTGGGTTCTAATAACGTTCTCTTGGAGCATAAATAATGGGAAAATCGTAAATAATGTGCATTGAGGTGAGTCAAAAATATGAAAAACATGCAAAATAAGGCAAATATTTTCAGAACGAATAAAAAGGCTAGTAATTAGATAAAGGACCTTGAAGTAAGACTATATATAACTTAGAGTATGGAAACAATGCCTTTTATTTTTTTCCCCATAATTATATGTGATATTTATTTAAATTGTTGTAAAAAGAAATATTTATATTTGTATCTTTTAAATTGTATATAGTTGCATCATTTAAATTGTATATAGTTGCATCATTTAAATTGTATATATTTGTATCCTTTAAATTTTATATATTGTATCCATATTTGTGTTTACCGAATTTTGAGATATTATATTTGCATTTGTATGTGTATTTTTTTAAGATGTTGGATTTCTATATGTGAATATATTTGTATCCTTTTTCATCCCTAGTCATGGACATCTGTGGCCCTAAGTATGTAATTAAAGATGGGTTGATTTGAACATTCACAATCCTCGATTGGAAGAGCGTTGGAACGTAACTCTCATTGATATGTTCATTGAATAAGATATTGTAAAAGAAAAATGCCATACATGCCTTTTTTCCCCTCGCTAAAGCAAGATGAAGAGGTGATAATATGCAAGAAGGGTGTGTATTTAATGTTTGTTGTTTTGATGTTGGTTAGTTATTTTCCATTCTGGTGTTGGACCATATTCCTAATAAATCATGTGATGATTTCTTGTTGGGTGTAGTGTTCAAAGAAAATGTAGTCAACAGGTAGTTGGTTGCTTGATATATCCTTCCTTTTATTGCATTGCCTTGATAATATCAACAACAATAAATACTTTTGCAAGAAGACTTTATGTGCAAACAAAAAAAGCTATGGAAGGGTGTATCTTAATGATCATGACCAAAGGTTTGCACTAAGTTTAAGGATTGCATACAAAGAACCAATTCAAATGTTAAATGTTGTATGGAAACGAGGTCAGTTGCCCTTAGGCTCTATTTGTTATGGTAGAATAGAGCGGAGAGTGGAATCACCATTCTTTTGTTGATTCCATTCATGTATTTGTTAGATCATATTAAGGTAGGAATAACGATTACAATGGAAATCAGATTCCCTCATACATTGGAATAGACATTCCTAGGTACCCTTTAGGAATTGAGATTTCTTTCCTTACAAATTCTAATGAATGCATTCTTGTTCAATATTTTTAATTAATATATCATTGCTACAAAATATATGGTTGTCGACATGTACCGACATGTATATTGTTCTTTTTGCGCATGGATATATGGACACCGACATGGATACAAATATTTGGATGCAAAAGGTCGGATAAGTCATAAATATATGCATATATGGATATTGACATGGATATGGGATTTTTTTGCGGATACAGATATAAATATGGTTAATTTTTTTAAGATAGGGATTCAATATGGTTACATGATATTCTAGCGGATTTGAATATATATATTTATTAAATATATCTATTATATGGATAAAATATATCAAATATGACTTTTTGTTGATGCAGATACGAACATGGATATGTGTTTTTTTTATTTTTTTGGATAAAGTTATGGATAGGGATACGAGATTTTTTTTTCTAATGTGGATATGGATACATATGCAATTTTCATTTTTTTAAAATATGGATACTGATTATTTTCTAGCAGATACATATACAGACATGGATATGGATTTTTTTTGCAAATACAAATATGGACATGAATGAGGATTTTTTTGTGGACATGGATATGGATATGGAAATGAATTCTTTTTTTGCGGGTTACATTTTAGTATATACATGTACATACATGGATATGCATTTTTATTTTATGATGATATGGATACCCATAACATTTTCAACTTTTTTATGATATGGATACATATATGTTAATAAAATATTCTAGTGGATATGGATATATCAAATATATCAAATACATGGAAAAATCATAATAGTCTCCATTTAAATTTGATTATTGATTCATTATATGAAATACATCAATTATATGAAAAAAATAACTTGGAAGATACCGATTATTTTTTCTACTTGTTGAAATATATCAAAAGGAAGATTATTTTCTTTCTATTCTTTTCCCTTTCCAAACATAAGAAAGTGATATCCCACATAATATATCTTTCAATTCCTAATATGAACCAAACAATGGAATGGAAAAACTTATTCCTTTCCATTCCATTGTTAATTCTATTCTTGTTGTGATTCCATTCCATTGTAATTCCTTTCCAACCAAACAAACATGACCTAAGGTCTACGCATGCAGTAAGGATATCTCTACATTGGGAGGGATGGAAATCCTATAGAAAGGAGACATAATTCGCTCGTAAGATCCTTGGGACTATAGGGAATGCATATTCTAGAGCAGAACAGGCAAACAAAGTGGAGATATGGCTTTTCCCTAAGCACTTTGGGTTATGAGGAATGTACTGAACAACTTAGGGGAGGGAATAGATAACCCTCCTCTATGGTCCCTTTAACTATGGCTCTGTTTGTTATGCAGGAATAGAGGGGAGAATGGAATCACCATTCCTCTGTCGATTCCATTCTTGTGTTTGTTAGACCATATTAAGGCAGGAATAACGATTACAAAGGAAACCCGATTCTCTCATATATGGGAATCACCATTCCTGGGTACCCCCCTAGGAATGGTGATTCCATTCCTTAGAAATGCTAATGAATGTATTCTTATTCAATATTGTTTAATTAGTATATCACTGTTACAAATATATGGTTATCGACATGGATATATGTTTTTCTTTTTTGGATATTTCTCTGGACACTGACATGGATATGATTTTTTTGGACACTAATATTGATACAAATATATGGATGTAAAAGGTCGGATAAGTTGCAAATATATGCATATATGGATACCGACATGGATATGCGATATTATTTTGGATACGGATATAGATACAGTTCAATTTTTTTTGGATATGGATATGAATATGGTTACAAGATATTCCAGCGGATACGAATACATATAAATTAAATATATCTATTACATGGATAAAATATATGAGATATGATTTTTTGCGGATACGGATACGAACATATATATATTTTTATTTTTTCTCCAGATATGGATATGGACAGGGATATAGGATTTTTTTCTAAAATGAAATGGATAAGGATGCAATTTTCATTTTTTCTAATATGTGGATATTGATTATATTTTAGCGATAGATATACGGACATGGAATGGGTTTTAATTTTTTTTGCAGATACAAATATGGACATGGATGAGGATTTGGGGGGCATACATGGATATGGAAATGGGTTTTTATTTTTTTGCAGAATAGATATGGATACATATACCATCTTTAGTTTTTTAGGATATGGATATGGGTTACATTTTAGTGGATACATATACGGAAATGGATATATGTTTTTTTTGCGAATATGGACACCCATAGCATTTTCATTTTTTAGGATATGGATATAGATATAGTAATAAAACATTTTAGTGGATACGGATATGGATATATCAAATATAACAATATGAGAAAAAATCAAAGTAGTTTTCATTTAAATTTTACTATTGACTCCTTATATGAAATATATCAATTACATGAAAAATAAGTTGGAGGATACCGATTATTTTTTTCTGCTTAATGAAATATATCAAAGAAATGTTATTTTCTTTCTATTCTTTTCCCTTTCCAAACATAAGAAAGAATGTGTCTCATAATAACATTTTCAATTCTTAATATGAACCAAACAATGGAATGGAAAAACTTATTCCTTTCCATTCCATTGTTAATTCCATTCTTGTCTTGATTCCATTGCATTGTAATTCCTTTCCAATCAAACAAACAGGGCCCATGAGCCATAGTTGACCTTAGACCAAGCTATCAAACCTTCAGGTAGGAGCACTTCTCCTCTTAACTCTTAAGCGTGCGTCCTCATTCTATATACCTTGATGAGGTGACTAGTTAATGCCTCAATTGAGTAGCCTAACCCGTTTGTTTGGTTGAAAAAGAATTGCAATGGAATGGAATCAAAACAAGAATGTAATTAATAATGTAATGGAAAGGAATAAGTTCTTCCATTCCATTGTTTGGTTCATGTTAGGAATTGAAACATTTGTTATGAGTCGCATTCTATGTTTGGAAAGGGAAAGAATAGAAAGAAAATAACCTTCCTTTAATATATTTCGTTGAGTAGAAAAAATAATCGATATCGTCCAACTTAATTTTTCATATAATTGGTATATTTCATGTAAGGAATCAATAGTCAATTTTTTCCATACAATTGAATATATCCATATCCGTATCCGCTAGAATATTTTATTATCACATCCGTATCCATATCCTAAAAATTTTGAAAATGTTATGGGTATCCGTATTCGCAAAATATAAACACACATATCCATGATTGTATATGTATTCACTAAAATATAACCCATATCCATATCCTAAAAAACTACATATGGTATCCATACCCATATTTATAGCTGCAAAAAAAATAAAAACTCATTTCCATGTCCATATCCATTTCCGCAAAAAAATCCTCATCCATATCCATATCTGTATCCACAAAAAAATAAAATACATATCCATATGTATCCGCTAGAGTATAATCAGTATCCATATCTTACAAAAAATTGAAAATTGCATCCGTATCCATATCCACATTAGAAAAAATTCAATATCCCTGTCAATATCCATATCCGGAAAAAAAATAAAAAACACATATCCATGTTCGTATCCGTAAAAAATTGTATCTGATATACTTTATCCATAATATATATACTTAATATATATGTATTTGTATCCGCTTGAATATTTTGTATCCATATCCAAAAAAACTGAACCGTATCTATATCTTTATCCGCAAAACATCTCATATCCATGTCAGTATTCATATATGCATATATTTGTAACTTATTTGACATTTTGCATCCATATATTTGTATCCGCGTTCAAAAAACCATATTCAAGTCAGTGTCCAAAAAAATATCCAAAAAAGAAAAATACATCCATGTCGATAACCATATATTTGTAACAATGATATATTAACCAAAAAATTGAAGAAAAATATATTCATTAGCATTTGTAAGAAATGGAATCCCAATTCCTAGGGGGTACCTAGGAATGGTGATTCCCATATACGAGGGAATATGATTTCCTTTGTAATCGTTATTCTTGTCTTAATATGATCTAACAAACATAGGAATGGAATCGATAAAGGAATGGTGATTCCATTCTCTTCTATTCCTACACAACAAACGGGACCTAAACTCTAAATTGTGGTAGTGGTCGTTGGTAAGCACTATGCTAGTAAGGTGGCTTGTTAGCATGTTAGATCGAGTTTTGTACGTTTATTTTAATTCTGAACCCAATGTTAAATCCTTGAAGCAATCTTTCTATGGTCGTGATGATTCCTCAAGGGTACCCCTCGTAGAGCTTGACCCATGCCTTTTATTAGAAAGAAGGATCTCACTGGTCAAGAATCTTGTCTGGGGCTTACTTGATTTGTTCTGGACCAAACCATGGGATTAGCCCCCCAAGGGAGTTTCAAACTTCTATATAGGAAATGGATTTGCATCTTGTATTTGTGGTTCGGGCACATATTCATTATGTAAGGTGATTTTCACTCTCATCAGGGTCTCATCAGGGATAGTGGTGATGGTGATTGTGGGAAGATGTGGTAAAGGTGGTGACCGTGGACGAGATGGAGCTAAAGATAGATAAAGAAGAATGTAGGGTTAATGAAGGTGAATTACAAGTGGAGGCATGACTGAAGAGATAGAGGAGGTGGTAGGATACAAGTGTAAGTAAAAGGGTGGGAAACCTCATATTTTTGACATAGACTTTGGAGATATGCACCATCATTGAAAATTCATCATTGAAAATTCAATGCATAAAAATTTTCTTGAATCAGATATTGTATGTGAAAGTTATTGCCATTTGAGTGGTGATGGGTTAATTCTTAAATGTTTTACATGAATTTTGGACAAGATGTAATCATGGGTCTATCTAACCCAACTTTGGAGGTATAAAACTCATCTTAAGATGCCTTCTTCTTTATTCTATCAAAATCTACATGACACTCATCACCTCCTACCTCCAAGCTTACTAGATGACAATCGAAAAGCCATCAAAGTTTTTCGGAGTTGGTCAAAGTTCATCATTTTTACTCGTGAACTTACTACGAGCTAGAGGAACCTCAAACTCAAGGTTTTTTTAAGTGAAATAACTTCATTATTCCTCTTGTTTTCTCATTTTTATTAAGGGTTGTAGCACTCGTAATGGCACAATGGAAGAATAGGAAGAACGAAGGTTTTCGCATATGAGAATACATGTGAGATAAGGTCACTCCCCTTGTATAATTTCGTGATTTTTATGCGAGCACTATTAATGAGCTCGATCTCTTCATGTTTTCTTATGGGACATCATGTCGTACTTATTGGATTGGTTTCTCGCTAGATACGCTTGCCATTTTTTGGATAAATATAAAAATAAAAAATAAATATAAAATGAATAAAAATAATGAAAGTCACTCATCATAACTGATATTACATGTACACACATACACTTCGTGAGTTTGACTTGAAAATACACATCATATTTTGAGTAATAAAAATATATGTTTAATACTCGATCATCTTATGGGTAGTAACAACAACAACAACATAACTTTCTTTGTTTAATGAAAACATGTTTTGACACATAGGTAGGCGGGAGTAGGGGTGTTCATGGGGCGAAAACCCGCTCCATTTAGAGTTGACCCGATCCGATCCATGATATTGGATCAACGGATCAACCCGCTCCAATCAAAATGGTTATCCATTAGATTGGATACCCATTGGATACGGATTACCCGTGGGTATCCGCGGATCCAAAAGAATTCGATGCAAGCCAAACAAAATTTGTCAAAGCTTCCAAAATAGGATTTCGTGTAAAAATATAAATGACAAAAAAAGTCGAACACTACAAAATTTGTGATTATATTTTAAAATTTAAATGTCCGAAGTCAAAATATGTATGAAATGAATATGCCAGATGGTACGCGGATATATCAATTTGACACTTAAATAGAGATATAGAACCGGACAATTTCATATCGATACCGTTTTGACACGGGCTTTTATTTCGACTTCTCCAATGTTCAAACATAAAATTTCTCTTAATCACGAATTCTACATTCTTATTTATCTAACTATGATTAAATTAGTGTTTTTTAAAAAATTTCTTATCTTCAACGGTAATTCCATATAAATTATGAGAAACAAAGCAGTGGGCGAAGGAGCCCACCCCACCCAAACATCGTTGCCGAAACATGCATTGTTATCGATTGCTTGTAGGTCGGATACGGTGACGGATCAGACATAAATCTTAACTGTTTTTGTTGTGCTTAAGACTAGGGATAAAAATGGATAGGATACGGATTAGATATGCCTACTTCCATATCCATATTCGCTTCATCTCTATCGAAAACGAATCGGATACGGATATGATTCGGATATGCATTAAGGAAACCATATCCTTAAAAAATATGGATACGAATCTGAATCGGATATTTATCAAATCCAAATACGGATTGAATAAAGAGCGGGCCCAACCACATATCGGATAAAGAGCTAATACAAATATGAATCGAATAAAAAGTGAAATCCAAATATGGATCCAATAAACATGGAATTTAAATACATGTCGAAATAAACATGGAATATAGACATCTGAAATAAAGCAAATTAACTAATGATGGTTATTAAATTGATTATCATTATTACACTATCCTCGACAATTTCGGCTCAAACAACCGATAATTAACGGTCTACAAAGGCCTACAAAATTAAACAGATATATCAAAGTGATGTTGCAAAATATATAATAATGCATATGGTAACACCTATACCCATATCCATATCCGTCCATTTACATTCCTAATGAATACCATCTAGGTAGACCCATAGACATCATCCCGATTGAAGGAGTTATGAGATGGGTTGGCCCATGGTTATCCGCAGACCATTGGATCGGAGCTCCATATGTCACAGGTCAAATAGGGTTGGATACCCGATCCGATATGATTCTTTGGATAACAATTGGTTTAGGGTCGATCCATACGGATCGGGTCGGATAACCGCGAAACCCGTGAACCATGCACAGCCCTAGGCGGGAGCCGGTAATTAACTAGAACATGTAATATGTCATTCCAATTTCGTCAGAAACAGAGACTCCTATTACCTCCTTCTAGAACATATAATTTTAACGATCTTAGAATTGTTGTAATCGACATGTTGTGGATGTAGGGCGTAAGAGTCTATGTTTCTAACGAAATTGGAATGACATATTAAAGGGATATAGTTATGAAAATCTACGGAAGCATTTTTCAAAAAAAAATAAAAAAAAGTGATGAAAATGGGCATGGAGTAGGCAAGCTTATCTACTTCATGAAGTAGACTCTGTTTCTGACGAAATTGGAAAGAAATATATGTGTTTATATACATAAGTATGTAAGTATATTGCATATTAAATATATAACATATATGTGTTTATAAACGTACGTATGTAAGTATATTGCATATATGTTATATAAATATAGAAATATACATATAATACGTCTTTGAGTGATACGTGTTATGTGTTTATGTGCTATTCTGCATTTATACTTTTTTTATTTCGAAAAATTTTGTGCAATTATGGGTTCTGGGCTTCTTTCTAATTTTTAGATATTTTATGTTTTATATTTTTTAGGATTTTTGTGATTTCAGCCCAACTGGTCTTCCTTATTGTAAGATGATTTATTTCATTGTACTTAAATGTATAGTAAGCTAATATCACATTTGAGTTGATTTGAGTAATTCTTGACATTATGGGTTTATTAGTACTAGAAGGAATGCTGCACACTTGAGAATGGCTAGGCATGTTATCATGATGAAACTAGGTTTCATTGGGCAAATGGTTCGTGACATTGATTTCCTCCCCTCGTTCTTAGGAATGGAAACCGATACAAATATATTCATATATGCATTCATCGAGAGAAGATATGAATGGCATTTTCTCATATCTGACGAATACGATGTGGATACAAATACAAATGTTCAACATTCGTCGAATACGAATACAAATGTGAATATAATTGTAACGTCCCGGGCTTAGGTCCTCAGTCTGTTATCGAGGAAAACTGGCCCTGACAACTTGTTGGGTACGAGCCCAAATGGACCCGTTGACAACCACCCAAAATGCTTAAGCCCAAGTTGTCAAGTAGTAATCCCCACCACTTATAAACCATACCCACACATCGTGAGTTTTAGGTATGGCACTATGTTTGGGGTTGGGGTGTTACAACCTCCCCCACTTATATTCGCAACGTCCTCGTTGCGACATGGCACATCACTTATTCCCAGTGATAGTGACGGTTGCACGCTCCGGGTAGCCTTTTCCTCCAACCTCTTTGTAGGGGGGCGGCTCCACCTCTCGGGTAGCCCTTTCCACTATCAGAGGGAAATTGGCTCTGATACCATTTGTAACGTCCCGGGCTTAGGTCCCCAGTCCGTTATCGAGGAAAACTGGCCCTGACAACTTGTTGGGTACGAGCCCAAATGGACCCGTTGACAACCACCCAAAATGCTTAAGCCCAAGTTGTCAAGTAGTAATCCCCACCACTTATAAACCATACCCACACTTCGTGAGTTTTAGGTATGGCACTATGTTTGGGGTTGGGGTGTTACAATAATACCTTACTTTTGACGAATATGAATATGAATACGAATGTTCAAAACTTTGAGTATATGAATACGAATATTCATTTTTTGAAGGATACAAATATGGATACATTTATGAATACGAATGTTTAAATCCCGGATGATATCAATACTTAATGGTATACAAAGAAGTAAGCCGTCAAGCTTTCTTTATTATTTAGTTATATCTTTATGGGTGCGTTTGGTTCGTGGGTTATCCAGAGGTGGATAACCTGATTTTGTGTTTGTGTGTTTGGTTGGTGGGTTAAGGGTTGGGAGGATTTGTATGATGTGATTGTATTGGAATTTGAAAAAGTTGGTATCTATTATGATATGATTGTATTGAAATTTGAAAAAGTGGGTGGTTGTTGTGATTTGATTGTATTGAAGTTTGGAATAATGAGTAGAAGTTGAGTATTTTATGATTTTTAGATGATTTGATGGTATAATATATAATTTTTTTGATGGGAATGAAGTGGGCCCCATTAGTGGGTTAAAAGTGGGGGTTTTGGGGGGTTACCCACCCAAAGTGGGGGGTAACCCCCAAAAGAACACACCCTATATGTTCTTTTATTATTTAATTATTTTTTATGCACATATGCATTATTAAATTATTTAATATACTTTTTTTACGTTGGAAATTATTATAAACCTAAAATTCCTTTAATTTTTAAGTAAATTTGGACATGTATAATATTCGTATATTAATTCATGTTCCTTTGTCAAATATCTGTATCCGAATTATCAATATCTATTTTGCATTTGCATTCGTATTTTGATGATATGATTTTATATTTTACACATTCATGTGATATTCGTATTTATATTTGCATCCGGATTTTGAAAAGGATGAGAATACAATAATATCGATATTCGTATCCGTATCCGACCATTTCCATCCATACTCGTTCTGCTCAACAAAAGCAACTTCAGACTGTACGTATTAGAGATCTGCTGGTTTACCTTCATGTGTAGATGATTTCTTTTTCTTTTTTTTGTTTGAAAAATGTGTAGATGATTTCTTTATGAGCACATATAAAGGTTTCATTAGGCTTTGAAGTCAAGCTCTCCAATGTCAGATATTCATGCTTGACAAATATATGGAGTCTCCTATTTCTTTTTGTTTCCAATCACTAGCAGTTCCTATCTTTCATAATTAATTAATTAATTAATGACCATTGTTTGCCAAGGTGTTTATCCATCATTCGATAGATGATGATCCAATTTTCTTGTTGCTATTTGGCGTCCCTCTTATGAGGATGCTTCTAAGTAGCCTCTCTTCATCCTCTTTTTTATTAGGGATATTTACCCAGCAGACCCTGAAATCTTTGTAAATTACCTCTACGACCTTTGAAACATCGATATTCCTCCCTAGACCCCGTAATCTTGCTCCGTCTTACCCTATAGACCCTACCGTTAATTTGAGATTTTTTAAATTAACTAGTTTGAGTTTAAGTTGAGTTAATCTAACCCTAGCAAATCCAAGGGCCCTCCTTTCTTCTTCTCTCCCCCTCCTTCTTCTTCCACTCTCTCTCCTTCTTCATTCTTGCTGGACGAAGTAAGGGGTGGCTCTTCGAATTGAGCGGCGGGGGGAGGGGTTCCTTTGATCGGGGTGGGGAAGTGGACGGGAGGGGTGGGTGGGGAAGTAGGGGAGGCGGCGTCGGGGGTTCCTTCGAATCCACGGGGGAGGGGGCTTCGACTGACTGGCGGGCGGGAGAGGGGAAAGCAGGGGAAGCGACGCCGGCCGGGGGGGGCTTTCGATTGAGAGGCGGGAGGGGGAAAGCAGGGGAGGTGGTGCCGCCGACAGGCGGGAGGGGGAAAGCATGGGGGGGGGGGGGGTCTTCGACTGAGAGGCTGGAGGGGTGAAAGCAGGGGAGGCGACGCCAAGGGGGCTTGGGGGGGCTTCGACTGAGAGGCGGGAGGGGGAAAAGCAGGGGAGGCGGCGCCGAGGGGGGGGGGGGGGTCTTCGACCGACAGGCGGGAGGGGGCGGCAACAGAGGAGTGGGCGGGGCCAGGCTTCAGGCGACGCGGGTGGGGGGGAGCGGCAACAGAGGAGTGGGCGGGGCCAGGATTCAGGCGGCGCGGGTGGGGGGAGCATGGGCTTCGAGCGAGGGAGGCGGTGGCCGGGGGGCATCGAGCAGAGGAGTGGGATGTGGCAGGGGATGCGAGCGGGGCCACGCTTCAGGCGGCACGGGTTGGGGGGAGCAGGGGAGGTGGGGCTAGGGCTTTGGGAGGCACGGTGGGGTTCGAGGTTTCGAGGAGGACGGCGGGGAGGGCCAAATCCAAGGGGAAATGGCAATGAATGTAAATTTGACAAATAAAATGGGTATAATGTAAACAAATATAACGGAATCCGGTTAGTTTTAACGGACAAATGGATGGGAGTTAACCAGAGGGTCTGCACGGTAATGGTTAGCAAGATTACGGGGTCTAGGGAGGAATATCGATGTTTCAAAGGTCGTAGAGGTAATTTACAAAGATTTCAGGATCTTCTGGGTAAATAACCCTTTTTATTATTAGTATATGGATTGAGTCTTCTAAAAAATATATGTGATATGATTGGTGTCTTCATCAAGAACTTTCCAAATAGAGTTCTCGTACTCATAATGATAGTGGAGTTAGCAAACCTCCTCCAGGATATGATAATCCACTCATAATCCACACACTTAGATGACATAATCCGTCAACTATCATCCTTGAAAATCACCATGGGAAATGCCAGTAGATATCTATACTAGTCCCCGTAAATAAAAATAAAAAAATTCGGTAAGGCAGGGTTTGCTTCCATTGGTGAAGAATCCTAGCATATATTCCTAGATAAAAGATACCACAATTCAATTCATAGGATTCAAGCATATGCCAATACTATAATTCTCCATAAAAGAAATAGCACAAGGTTATACCATTAGGATTATGACTTTTTCGCCTTTTTTGGGGAAATCTATAATCGATAGATGATAGAGTTGGATTCCATGCAATCATCGATGGTTACAATCAACTTAAAATTGTACTTGAACATATAAAAAGAGAGGTATAGTCATTCCATACAATACAACACAACACAATGCAACAATGAGAGAGGGAGAAAGAGTAGGATGAGAATGATGGATCAGAGAGAGTTGTGTGTGTTCTTCTTCTCGGCGATTTTTCTTATTGATGGTCATAGACGATGTCTTGACTGCCATCATATTATCTTGCCTTACTCTTCATATGTTCTGGGTGGTTGATTGTGCATCTTGTTTTCAACAAATAATTGGTATCAAAGAACGAGTCAATGTCTACGAGAGGACACGCTGCAATGGGTACACATTTCTCAGAATATGCAAAGAACTAGAAACAATGGTCGTTTGGAGAAATCGAGGAGACTCATCGAGGGATTTTGCTAGCGATGAATGGCTTAATATCGTGCAAGAAGGCATGACAACATTGTAATCAATAAAGATTGGCTACATTAATCCATAAATCTGACGATTACGTGAATCACTGAGATATAAAGGATGCTAGGTAATGCGAGGAACAAGGATGTCAAACAAGGTATACAAGCTCGAGGAAAGGTTTGTAGCAGGTGATGGAGCTTCAATTTTTTTCTTGGACGAGCAGTACGAGGATAGAGCAATATGTTGTTAGCATCTTTGTTGAAGGAATGTACAAGAAGAAACGAGTACGATTCATTTTGTTAGAGGGCCATAACGCACTCTCTAGTCATGAAAGATATGCATGCCAGATCAGAAGACACAACACTCGAGTTGTGTGGGCATACCCAAGAAGAGGCACAACCAAGGCGCCCAAAGATGGGTTCGTCTCCTAGATGTGGTGAGTTGTTGCTAGTAAAACTTGTGAATGATAGTTATGGTCTCGAGCAGAATCAAGATGACATGAAGATCATGATAAAATTCAATCAAGAGGAAGATTGGTAGGATTATGATTTTTTATCTTTTTTTAGTTAATTATAATCATAATATAATAGAGAAGGATTCCATGGAATCCTTGATGGAATTTTGATTAGATTTTATCAAATTTCATAAGGATCTCATTAATTGAGATTGTATTTGAGCCTATACAAATAGAGGTAGAGTCATTCCAAAAACACAAGGCAACAATGAGAGGGGGAGATAGAGAAGAAAGAGAACGAGGGAACGGAGATAGTATTGCTTGTTTTTCTCCATTTTTCTTCTCCGGTGGCCGCCAAAAGTGATCGACTACTGCTATGATTCCTTATTGTTCACGTGCTTCCGGTGGTTGGCTCTGCATCCAGTTTTTATCCAACCCATATATCGGCTTACAATCTCGTCATAACCGAAATTTTAACAAATGTAGGACTAAACATAAGCCTCTCGCTACCTAGATTCATTACAGTATTCAACTACCAAGAAAACTATTAGACATTTCAAGCATGAAAAGAACAGACCTGCACCAGGCAATATTTGTGTGCCAATAGTTCATAAAATAAAACCTAACATATGACGGGAGCCACGATGCTAGACTGGAGAAGCTATGAAAGTTTATCTAGATTTTCCAGAAACAGTTGCTGTGTGTGGTTCGATTGCCGCAGTGGGGAATACAAGGAACATGAGGCGGCTAACAGCGAGTTGAGCGGACGGTTGTTTTCAGGATGTAAAAGCTAATCATGCCCACCATGGATTGGGCAGTCCGCAGAATAAGGTTGCTGGATAAATGAATCAACAAGCAAGTTTTGTCAGTCCTTTTTGTCAGTTCCTGTCCACTCCTTCCAATCTTTATCGACGTGCTTCTGAGCCCAAACAACGGCAGCACGGGCGGCTTGAGGCCCTCCAGGCAACCCTCTTTCATTTATGGTGTCGGCCATATCTATGAACGGGATGACCAGAAGAGTCCCTGGGCCCCCGTACTCCGTGCGCAAGAAATTACTCAGGATCTGCAGCATTACGAATACAGAGTTAAGCTTCTGCAATTATTGAGAGCATACAGAAAGTTCAGGAGATGGTGTTCATTGCATGATACAAATTTCTAGAAAGGAGAAAAAAGGATAACATGATGATGAAAAAATGGATCGTTCATAAGGTAGCCAGGTAGGCATTGCAAGCTCCTTGTCCACGTGATGATTTCCAATTATATTTCTAGGGTTAAGGTTGATTGGTTGTAGAGTCTCTAGGAAAGTCCCAGAAACACGGGGACAGGCTAGAAATAATCTCTGAAATTTAAAATGTCCCATTTTGGTTTACAAGTCCTCCCATGCTATATTAGTCACTGAATTGGCTTATTTCAAGAGATTTCAACACTGAAAACCATCTGATGGTTCAAAAAGACCAAATAAATGATCATATAGGTAGGTCTACAAAACCAAATGGTGCAATATGTACAAAAGGTGTTTCAATATTCTGCCAGAAAGCATGACGGAATAGCTGATGACCATAAAGGTGTTGGGTGCATCAAAAAGAATAATGGAACGAATGAAAGCAAGCTAATCGAGTGAACATATATAGTACAAGGTTGATGCCCAAAGGAGGTGCACAGGTACTAGTTAAATCTTGTGGACAGAACGCATAAGTACGGGTAAAACTATAAGCAGCATGGGTATTCTTCAAAGCTTTCTATCAGATTGAATTGAAGAAAGCATCGGAAACTAGGGAAAAAATGTATATGAAGGCGAGGGAAAATGCTTGGATTGTAAAAACGAAGAAAGAATCTTTAAATAGTAAAAGCACGGTTGTGGGGAATCCATAATCCTACATATGTTTGTTGCATTAAGATTGGTTATGAAAAAGGTACTCATAGCTTGTGAACAGTCATTCACCCCCCATCCTGAGTAAAACCACAAAGATAAAACAAGACAGAAACTGGGGCGAATGGCGAGAAAAATTAAAGAAAGAAGGAATATAGAAAAAATAAAAAGAATGATACGTTGTTGAGGTACCTCTCAACAAGCACTAAGTTTTACATTCAAAAAAACAAGCACTAAATTTTATACCCCTAGCCCAGCGCAAATATTAGGATAAGAAAGTATTCAAGTTCAAGACGACATCCTTGTGACGAATACCATGGACTCCTTGCAGACTCAGGTAGGAGAACAACAATGAAATTAAAAAGAAAGTGAGAAACAGAAATCAAAACTGAAACACCCAAATCATCAGCCAAGTAGGTGTTTACTACCGGCAGAAAAGAGACAAACTAAATCCGGATCTGGTAATACAAATAGAATTGTTGGTTCGAGATGAGAATGAGGTGAGTAATTAGAATAGAAAAAACTGAAAGTAGAGAAGCAGTAAATAGTGAATTAAGAAAAGGTGGGAAAAAACTCATGTTTTTTCAATAGCGATAATATAAGGGGCGTGCTGCTAAATGAACTGATGCATAAACTTGTTCACATACATTATTGACGCGCTTACAGAAAGGGCTAGAAAAAAATGAACATTGGGAAGCGAGGCAAGCACGTTAAAGAAGAGAAAGGGAGTATGTTATTCAGTAATAACTCTAGAGCTACAGGGTATAGGGTAAAAGAGGCGTTAGAAAATGGGAATGCGGAAGCGTAATCAGAAATAAAGAATAAGAACAATGAAGAACATCGAGATTTTACATGGAACCCTACTCCCTAAAGAGCGGGATGAAACCACGGGTGAACACCTCAAAGGGTTGATGTTGTATTTGTTAGAAATATAAATGCGGAAGCTAATATCAAAGAAAAGAATAAACAATATGGAACACCGGGATTTTACGTGGAACTCTACTCCCTAAAGAGCAGGATGAAACCACGGGAGAACGCCTCAAAAGGTTGATGCGTCTATTGACTTTCTCATCTGACACATGAGGTCTGGGACTTCTTATATAGCTTCCACAGACCCTTCAAGTACCATCACTGGTAGATGTGAGACTAAACATTGGATGTGATAAACGGATCTTGGAGAGATCCATTTTCCCATCTATACAAGAATGACACATATACTCCAACACTCCCCCTCAAGCTGGAGCATGTGATGCTTAGCTTGGACATAAAGAAAGAAATCACTTAAACTCACAATACAAGACACTACAGACAATATCAACTCAATGCAAACACAACTTTCATTTGTTGTCGAGGACGTTGCTTCTCATGTCGTACAGGTGAGGAGGAACATACGGGCTGGAGTGTGAGTCAAACTGAATCTCCTCGTCGGAGAGCATGTGCTTTGTACTACGCCTGTCAAAGTCACTGCAACTGGAAATGAGTCTCCTCATCGGAGTACTCTAGCCCGCCACAATCATGTAGACAACTGCTCCATCTCTGAAGGGTCGAACTGAAAAAGCCGTGGAGACATTCTCGTCGGAGTCCACGACTGTTGGAGAATGGAGTTTGAAAAAGCTTCCTCGTCGGATAACTAGGTCTCTCCCATACTGGCTCAGAGAATGAGATCTCTACTCTGGAGCCCCTAAGAAACCACATGAAAACCCTATCTCACATGGCATAGGGAATGGGATCTCTACTCTGGAGTCCCTATGGAACACATGAAAACTCTGAGACCAAAAACAAAAGGTGGAGACCATACAAATAAAGATGGCAAACATGCGCACATCTGACTGAAGACTCGGAATCTGGATGTTGAGTCTGAAATCTAAAGAACTGTAGAGTTTGAACAACTGGTTGGCCTAGAGAATCTGAATCCAACCTGGAATCTGAAATTTGGCTTGTAGAACTCTACACAATACTCAACATTCCCCATACTTGTCGGAAAATAATGACATCGACAAAGTTGGGAGAAGACAAACAAGATGGGGAGAACAAAAAATCGCATAAGCCGTCACAAAACTTTCTCAGTTTTTCTTCACTTTTTTTCTCAAATCATTTTTTTAAAATAAGTCGTTCATTTTTTTCTCTGCTTTCCTTTTTTGCAAAAAAAAAACTTTTTTTTGCAAAACAACCTTTTTTACATGGTCCGTTGAGCCTAAACAAGCAGCTCAATTTCTTTTTCTTTTTTTTTTCACGATGGCCTCCCCTTTTTTATAGCAACCCAAGCAAAACAAAGAAGCACCTCTTTTCTCTCTCTTTTTTTAAATGTGGTAGACTCTGTTAGGCTAATAAAATGCCAATGCACTTATTTAGGGTTTGTGGAAAGTCGTGAAATGAAAAGTTGTATTCACCGTAGCCCTAGAGCTCTCTAATATAGGAGAAAAGCTTTATACAAAGTAAAGATAAAGAGATAAATATATCAACCCTCCCCCTCAAGCTGGAGCATATATATATCTATTATGCTTAGCTTGGAACAACAACGATGGAAAGGGTCTTTTGCAAGGGCTTTGGTAAACACGTCGGCAATCTGATCGCCTGAAGTAACATGAGAAGTGAATATAAACCCCTTCTGGATTAAATCACGGGTATAATGACAGTCAACTTTAATGTGCTTTGTTCTTTCATGGAAGGCTGGATTATTATCTATGAATAGAGCCACTTGATAACCACTTTGAGGTGCATAGGAAGAGGCACCTGAACAATTAGGTCAGTAAGAATGGACTTGACTCACATCATTTCTGTACTCCCTTGGGTCATGGCCCTATACTCTGATTCAGCATTGGAGTTAGCTATAATTGTTTGTTTCTTACTCTTCCATGAGACCAACGAGTTGCTCACAAACACAGTGAAGCCTGAAGTAGACTTCCTGTCCTTGGGACACCTAGCATAATCTGCGTCTGCACATCCAGAAACTGTGAGAGACGTGTCTTTCCTGAATAGAAGTCTTGCACCTGGAGAAGACTTCAAATACCTCAAGATCGTGTTGATTGTATCCATGTGAGCCTGCCTAGGTTGCTCCATAAACAGGCTGACCCTGCTGATACCAAACGATATATTAGGCCTGGTAATAGTGGCATACAACAGCTTCCCTACTAACTCTCTGTATTGTCTCATATCTGGTAGGGTATGGTGGCACAGGGAGGACATCAAACCGTTCTTCATCTGAGTATAGTAGACAGATAGTTAGGATTCAAATCATATGATTCATATCAATAACTTGGATATCTATAAATGAAGTCAATCCCTATAAGATAAAAATTTTAACGATAGTTATATCCAATGATTTCCTTTTGATTGGGTAGAAATTTAGTAGAAAGGTTTATGGCATTGACATATCCTTTTTTCATATTCTTATCTTCATAATATCATCATATATTACATTGTTATATACTATATGTTTGTCAGATTATATTATTTCACCAATAAATATATTTATTATATATTTTATAATTATTATTCTATACTTACTGAGGCTTATGCCTCAACCTCCTCGAGGTTACGCCTCGCCTCGCTTCTAGGGAAAACGCCTCGTTCCGCCTTTCATTTTTTCGAACCTTGGATTCCTATCATGCGTGTCTCACATAGAAGATCAATGACGTATTTTCTTTGAGTCATTACCATACCATGTGGATTTCTTGCAAATCCTATGCCAAGAAAATAATACAGCTTGCCAAGGTCCTTGATCACAAACTGTTGTCCAAGGAAATCCTTAGCTGCTTGAATACCCTGGTCATCACTGCATGTAACAATAATATCAACATAGACCAAAATAGCAATAGTACCTCTTTGGGTTCTCTTAACAAAAGTGAATGATATGCAGTAGATATGACAAATCCATGTTGTTCAATCAACTCTGAAAGCTTCTGAAAGCAAGCCCTCATACTCTGCTTAAGGTCATATATGGCCTTGTGGAGTTTACACACCATACTGGACTGCCCCCCAGCAGCAAGGTGGTTGTTGCATATAAACTTCCTCCTGCAGATTTCCATACAAGAAGGCATTCTTGACATCTAATTGGAAAAGCGACCAGTCATGTACCACAGCAACAACAATAAGAATCCACAGTGTAGAATGACACACGACTGGAGAAAAGGTGTCATGATAATCCACCCCATAGGTTTGGGTGAACCCACGAGCAACCAATCTAGCCTTATATCTGTCCACAAAACCATTTACATGGTGTTTCACTGTAAACACACATTACTAATAAGAGATGCACCTGGAGGAGCCGGTACTACACTCCACGTACCACGAGACTGTAAAGTTGCCATCTCCTCCTGCATCGCCAGACACCGCGGACTACTCTACAATGCTTCCTGATAGGACCGCGGTATTTCCATATCTGACAATCCAACAACAAACCTCTGAAAATCCTCAGAGAATTGTGCCAGGGAAACATGGGAAGCAAGAGGATGCATAGTGCATGCATGCCTCTTCCTCTGTAGAGCAACAAGTACGTCCAAGTTCGCAGTATCCTCCAAAGGTGTATCATCTATGACATCATGCACCTCAAGCTACACATTCAAATCACCAGTGCCATTAGTAGAACTCAAATGCTCATAACATACCTTGGGCGTGCTGGATGATAGAGGAGGCACATGAGCACGAGGCCAGCGCTAGTAAACCCTGCGAAAAGAAAGTAGGTATGGCAGGAGGTGGAGGAGGTGGGGGTGATGGTGGAGGAGAGGGTAGTGGTGGTGTAGTGTTGCCCGGAGTAGGTGAAATCGGAGGTAAAGGCATATAGACCTCTTCCCCACTCTCTGAAGGAATGAGCTTGTCACCTGTAGGAGAGAAATACATAATGGACTCAAAGAAGGTGACATCTGCACTAACATAGTACCTTCGTCGAACAGGGTCAAAGCAACGATATCTCTTTTGGGTCTTGGAAATACCTAACAAACACACACTTAATAGCTCTAGGAGAGAGCTTGTCAAGACCTGGAGACATTTGATGAACAAAAGCAACCGATCTGAAAACACAAGGCATGAGAAAGAAAAGATCCATATCAGGAAACGCAATCGAGAATGGGATCTTCTCCCCCAGAATCGATGAGGGCATATGATTTACCAGGTAACACACAGTGAGAACCGTGTCCCCTCAGTATGAATGAGGAGCTGGACTCTGTATCAGAAGAGTCCTAGTAACATGTAAAAGATGGCAGTGTTTTCGCTCAACTACCTCATTCTGTTGAGAAGTATACGCACAAGATGTCTGATGTACAATATCATAGGATCTAAGAAACTGGGAAAGTTGAGTACTACAGAATTCAAGTGCATTATCAAAACGTATAAACTTGATATTTCTAGAAAAAACATTTCTCATTTCATTAATAAAGGACTGAATAGCAGGACCAGCATCAGACTTGTTCTTAAGAAGAAATATCCACGACAATCTAGAGAATTCATCGACTGCAACAAGATAAAACATATGCCCCTGATGATCTGGGACACGACTAGCACCTAAAATATCAAAATGAATCAACTCAAAAAGACTATGACTACTTCGACCCTGACGACTCTGGAATGTGGACCGATGATGCTTCCCAAGCTGGCAGGTCTCGCACTGAAAAGTAGAGCGAGGAGAGATTTAAGGAAGAACGTGACACAGCCTTTGCAGAGGAAGATGACCAAACCGAAGATGCCACACATAGGGAGAAACAGATCCAGTGCGAAGAGAAGAGGCACCAGCATAAGGAGATTGCATCGGTCTGTAAAGGCCTCCTTGCTCACGGTCAGATCCAATCACCATGGCCGTAAGAATGCCCTGAAACACAAGAGCAGAAGGCTCAAATATGGCACGACAATGTAAATCCCTGGTGATTTGACTAATGGATAGTAAATTCATAGAAAATTCAGGAGCGTAGAGAACGTTCTGAAGCCGTATTGCAGGAGTTAACTGCACCTCCCCTTAACCAGTAATGGGAGAGTGTGTCCCATATGCTATTACAATTGATCTACCTGATTGAGTTGGGCTATAAGTACTAAGTAGTACTAAATTGTCCTCTGTCACCACAGATATGATGGGAAGTCCCTGAATTCATAATCCATTCCAACAAATCTGCCCTGTAACAACTAGTAAAAGCATATGTTATACCTGATGTGGATGCATAAGCTGAGGCTGCTACCTCTGATGATCCTAATGGAGAGCTAGTTGACCCAAGAGCAGGCATAATCTCCCTGAGTCGCGCTACTAGTTCATCAAATCTCTGATCAGATGCAGGTGAAGAACTGAAAACCTGTTGGATTTGTTCTGCCACGCGTGCTGAAGCTGGAAACCCATGCTTAGAATAGCATGTTTTCTCAGAGTGACCTGACTTGTGGCAGTAAGTACAAGGCTGAGGGGAGGGGGGCGACTACCCCCTCCCCTGCCACGGTCACCTCGACCACGATACTGTGTAGAGCTCCCCCTACCACGAGATGCTTCCATGGCTGAAGATGTTTGAGGCAGCTGAGTACCACCAAAAGGTATGGAGAGCCTGCTTAACCTGTGATATGCCTCCTCCACCGAAAGTATGGTGGCATCAGTAAGAATATGTGCTCTAGCAGCATCATACTCAAAGTCGAGTGCCGCTAAAAGAACCCCGATCATCACGGAATCCCTATAAGACTTGAGCTGCTCTGGTGTGGCAGCCAAGGGAATGTAACCATGTAACATCTCAAACATACCCCTTAGAGAAGTGTAAAGGGTATGGAGAGGACGATCATTCTGCTTCGACGTAAAGATGCCATGCTGAAGTTGCAGAATCTTCGACTCATTATTCGTTCGGGTAGCGGAGAGAATGTTCCACATAGCCTTCATCGTGGGAAGACTCAGTATATCATTGGCTATCTCCATGGACACCGTCCCAGAAAGCCACACACGTGCATAAGCGTCGTCTGCCTCCCATGAGGCGTTAACTATAGTCTTGTCACCAGGTTCCTCCTGTGTGAGGATATGCTTCTTGCCATTGCATTGCAGGCCCATGAACTGCATGGCCCACAGTTCATAGCTCGTTCCATGGCCTCAAATTTCAGCAAAATTCGATCGAATTTCCGTCGAATATCGATATCCAGTCAAAATCGAAATTTAACCGAAATGACCGAAATATGGGGGTCCTAGTACAAAAAATGACCGAAATGACCGAAATTTCGGTCGAAATTCTACCGAAATTCCATCGAAATTCTGTTTTGGTCGATACCGAAATGGTGACCGAAATCGACATTTAAGGCCTTGGTTCGTTCCATCCATCTTCACGATGGGTGTTGGACCATTGAAGGCACCCAAGGATGGAACATCTGCTTTGTTGTCAAACATGATGACAACTATCTCCAAGATTGGGCCTGCAATAAGAAAGACATGCGTCTAGACTGATATATGAGAAGATGGTTGTGGGTATAGACTCATACCACAACCTCTTCCATTTTTTGGAGGCTCCTTTGGGTAACTAAGGTGTTTTAGATGATTACATCACACCCTAGAAACCCAAGAACGAGCCTAACTAGAGACAGCAGCGCCTGCGGCGAGCATGAGACGGTGGACAGGAGCAGCCTACGGCGGCATAAGGGCAGACTAGCGGCCGGCAGGGGCAGCAGCCGCTACTGGGCAGCGACTCGCAACCCTCTAGATCGGCGACGGTGCCCGGGAGATGGCGGCTCGGGCCGCACGGGCGACGCGAACGACGCAGGCTGCGCGAGCAGCACAAAGGAGATGGGCGACTGCAGCCAAGGTTCACGAAAGCGGTATGCGTATGCGTTCGGACTGGTCACCGAATACTGATTAAGCGGGGGCATATGCGGGGTATATGCGGTTCTAAGCGGTTTTCTAATTTTTAATTAAAAAATTAAAAAATATATATGAATAACATTACCACTGAAGTTATGTATCTAAGTGGAGTTAAAAAAGATCTAAGAAAAACGGTTCATGTTAGATGGGTGTGCATATATATTTTTAATTGCCTCATATTTAATCACAAAAAAAACATTTACCATAAAAACTTTACATTATATGATTCGTAATAACAAAACTTCAATACACATGCATGCACTACATGAGCAAAACCTCAATCGGCATATCTAAAAAATATTCGACGATACATTGCATATACTCGTGAAAATAATACATGAGAAAAACATAAAACATTGCATATACATAATGGTATAATGCATTGCAATTGTATAGAAATGCATGTCATATTCTAACAATTGAATAAAGAGGCAGAGTTACAGAATTAAGGACTTGAATGAGAAGATTGAAAAGTTGGAGCTGCTGGAGCAGTATGCGGGGCATATGCGGGATATGCGGGGCATATGCGGGCCGCATATGCGGGGAGGGTGCATAATGCATTGATTCAAGTAATCAGTGCGTTCTGCACGCCGCATGGGCATATGCGGCCGCATATGCGGCCCGTGCGGCCGATTTAGTGAACATTGACTGCAGCGGTGCGGGCGCGAATGTGTGCACTAGGGTTTTTGGTGGGGCGGGGCTCTAGGGAACATGCTCCGGTCTAGGACCGTCGCTCTAATACCATGTGAAAACTCGTGAAATGAAAAGTTGTATTCACCGTAGTCCTAGAGCTATCTTATATATGAGAAAAGCTCTAAGGGAAAATTACATTAAAAAAATGAAAGAAATAGAAAATTACAAAGTAAAGATAAAGAGATAAATATCTCAACATGGTTTCCGATAAGGAACCCCTCTCGTCTACGATAGGGCATCCTCAGAAGATGGGTGATGTCGCCCCAAATTGATATCGTCGTCGATGCCTGAGAACTTGAGGGAGAGAGAGCCCGCGCCCCATCGTATGCTGAGGATGGAAAATGGAAAAGAGGATGTGCATGGGGGGGCGGCACCTCTTGGTGATGCCCTAGAGCTGTTGTGGAGTTGCGCGAAGGGGAGGATGGTGTCCTGGCGACGGTGTCACCTGCACTTGGCAGTGCTGGAGGTCCAAGTAGCAGTGTTGCCTACACTTGGCGGTGGTTGGAGATCGGAGAGGAGGTCTGGAGCCCCTGCCTGGATGCGAGGATGGAGGGGGATGAAGGCCATCGCCTGGAGAGTCCTCCGCCTGGGGGCGCGAAGCAGAGTAGCGGTGGTTGATCGCTGTCGTGGAGGGGATTGCGCCGCCTGGGAGCTCTTCAACGCGTGTTTGGGTTGTTGTATGTACATGTAATGGAGGCTACGCCTACACAATGCAAAGAGGACCGCCTCCGCCCGGAGGATCTACAAAGGGAGATGCGTGCGATGCTGGAGATGGCATCATTGTGCTATCGCCTGGAGATGCACGATGGAGCTTGTTGTGGCCTGGAGCACTGCCGGGGCTCTGAAGCCCTGATCTGAGAAGGAAGATCATCGCCTTGGGAAGGAGTCGCGGCTGGAGCGTGAGTTTTACCGCTTCCAGTACATTGAGAGATCTAGGGTTTCAGAAAACCCTAGAAATTCCTTAAGTTGGTGATGCTAATCTTCAGAACTTGGAGTTGATCGCAGGATATAAAATAATACCTTTTAGAATAATCTTCACAAACAACAAAGAATCAAATCTTGAACAAATCATGAAATAGGGTTTCGACATAAACCCTAGAACCGAATCTCGAGCATAAATAAAGAACATAAACTCCTCGAGAATCGAACCCCCTCTGATACCATGTTAGAAAATAAGTATGCGGAAGCGAATATCAGAGATAAAAAATAAACAATAAGGAACGACGGGATTTTACATGGAACTATACTCCCTAAGGAACGGGATGAAATCATGAGAGAAAGCATCGAAGGGCTTATGTATCTATTGACTTTCTTATCTGATACAGGAGGTCTGGGGCTTCTTATATAGCCTCAACAGACCCTCCAAGTCCCACCACTGGTAGATGTGGGACGAAACACTGGATGTGGTAAATGGATCTTGGAGAGATCCATTTACCCATCTATACAACAATGACGCATATCCTCCAACAGTATTCAACTTTCTCATATGTTACAGGTGGTGTGGGGCTACTTATATAGACCCGTTGAGTCTCCAAGTCCCACAAATAGTAGATTTGGGACTAAGATGTGGTAATTGGACCCTAGATGGATCCAATTACCCATCTACGCATGGCACCATAGTTTTAAAAAGCGCCGCCTCAAGGCGCTGAGGCGTACGCCTCGAGGTGAGGCGAGCCTAAAGCGCCTCGAGGCGTGCGCCTCGAGGCGTGCGCCTCGAGACCTATTGCTGGTGCGTACGCCTCATGTCTTCGTGAGGCGCTCGAGGCGAGGCGGAGGCGTAAGCCTCGAGCATGAGGCTTTTTTTTAGCTTTTTGGTTGTGTGCTTTGCGCATGACCCTATTTTTCCTTAAGCATTATTTTTTTTAATGTTTGTGTTTTTGTTTCCATGTTAAACCTTGCATATTTCTATATGTAGCTCCATGTAAAGAGAAGAGATCGCTTGAAACAAACAAAATTCTGTGATCTTGTATATATCATGTTCAATTTATCATGCATTTGCACATAATAGTTCTATTGCATACATATTTGAGTTTGAATTATAATAAGTATTTTATATTAGTTGCAAGTTTGAATGTTGATGGCTCCATGGTCACCAAATCTTTAGCACTATATCATATTGAGAGACATGACTTACTTTCCAGATATATGGGTCCATCTAGTATAGCTTGGAAAATTTTCTTATCAATATCTGCGACATACATTGCATTAGCCACAAAGAACTGGCACATCAATATTTTTGGCATTAATATAAAGTTGTGAATCTTAAAATAGTTATTCTAAGATCGTTAGTTGCGAATCTTAGAATAATCGCTTATGTATTGTATCTCTTACTAGTGTAAAATTATTTTTGAATGTGTTTTTGGCAAAATTTAATATTATTATATGCTTTTCTAATGTATTTTGCTTTTATTTTATAATTTTTTTCAAAAAATTGAGGCTTACGCCTCGACCGCCTCGAGGCTTACGCCTCGCCTCAATTTTAGAGAAAACGCCTCGGACCGCCTCGCGCTTTTTTAAACCTTGCGCATGACATATACTCCAACACTCCCCCTCAAGCTGGAGCATGTGATTCTCAGCTTGGACAAACAGAAAGAAATCACTCAAACTCACAATACAAGACACTACGGACAATATAAACCCAACGCATACACAATTGTCGATTGTTGACAAGGGCGTTGCTTCTCATGATGTGCTGGTGAGGAGGAACAAAAGGGTTGGAGTGTGAGCTGAACTGGGTCTCCTTGTCAAAGAATGTGTACTCTGTATTGCGCCTATCAAAATCACTAAAACTGAAATGAGTCTCCTCATCTGAATACTGTGGCACGTCACATGTAGAAGATTGTGCATCATGTAGACAAGTACTCCATCTCTGAAGGGACGAACTAAAAAGGCTGTAGAAACATCCTCGTCGGAATCCATGGTGGTTGGAGAATGGAGTCTGAAAGTCTCCTCGTCGGAGAATCGGGCCTCTCCCATACTGGCTCAGAGAATGTGATCTCTACTCCGGAGTCCCTAAGAAACCACAAGAAAACCCTAGCCCACAATGGCATAGAGAATGGGATCTCTACTCTGGAGTCCCTATGGATCACATGGAAAATCTGAGACCAAAAAACAAAGATGGGGACCACACAAATAATGATCGCATACATGTGCGCATCATACTGAAGACTTGGAACCCATATCAACGTCGAGTCTAAATCTGAAAATATGTAGAGTATGGAATCTAGATGGCCTGAAATCTAGAAAATCTAAAAATCTGGATTGTAGATTTATACACAATACTCCCCCTTTCTCCCACGCTTGTCGGAAAATAACGACATTGACAAAGTTGGGAGAAGACATGAAAATGAGGAGAAACAAAAAACCACATAAGCTGATCTCATTTTTTTTCTTTTTGGCTTTTCTTCTCACATTTTTAAAATAAAAATTTTTTCCGGTTGTTCCCTTTCTTTAGTCTTCTCTTTTTTTCGAACCATTTTTTTCTATGGACGGCTTTGTTTGTACGCTTGCCTTTTCAAAAAAAAACTCCCTTTTTTTGTAAAACACGAGCCAACTTGGTCCCCAAAAAAATGTTGCCCCTCCCTTTTTTAAGCAGCAACCCACTGGACCTGCTCTCTCCCTTCTATAAAATGCAACCCCACTTCGGCACAACACTTCTCCTTAGGGTTCCCGCTTGGGGAACCCCTCTTTTCAAGAACGTTGCCCCCTTTGGGCTTTTCTTCTCTTGTGTCGCCGCCCAAGGAGGGAGGACCTATCGCATGTGGTGATGTTGGAGTCTAGGAGGCAGAGGTGTTGCCGCATGAAGCGGGAGGAGGCGGCACAGTGCATCGAAGGGTGTGTTGCCTCCGCCTAGAGAGGTGTAACGGTGCAGGAGCTCGAACTAGACGAGCCCTACATCGCCTGGAGGGGATGAGGGCCCCATGCCGCCTAGATGGAGATGGGTAACCCGACCGACGAGGTGTGCCGCCATCGCTTGGAGCCGGAGCCTACCTTGTGGGGTGCCGCCAAGAGGGTGAAGCCATGCATGTAGGGTGTTGTTTTGGGCCTGGAGCAGAGGTGCACCACCAAGAGGTGCACTGAGATACTAGAGGGTGATGGTGTCGTTTTGGCCTTGGAGCACCTTCAGATCTCCGCGGAGGGGATTTGCAGCAAGCCTTTGGCGTCGCCTGCCTGGGGAAGTGTTCTTCGGGTAGATGGAGATGGACTAGAGATGAATTTAGGGTCTTCATAAATTAAGGTTTCTTCAGAAACCATACCTTGGAGGTGATGCGGCTGGAGGTAGTGTCGCTGCGAGGATCTCCTGGAAGAGGAGACGGAGATCATGGTGCATGCACCATCATCTCGATCCTGGAGAACTCCAAGTCAGCCTTTGGCTAGGGTTTCAACAGAAACCCTTGATTGACGATCTTCAGAACTTGAATCGAATAATAATAAATCTGCATGAATCGATCTTCCGGAAATTGTGACGGTTGAAAATTAGGGTTTCAAGAGACCCTAAAAACTGAAGAACGAACTTGAACGATCTTTAACAATGACTAAATAATCTTTAAGAATAAATCTTCAAAATCAACCAAGAATGACCCGCTCTGATACCATGTTAGAAAACAAGAATGCGGAAGCGTAATCAGAGATAAAGAATAGGAACAATGAAGAACAACAGGATTTTACATGGAAACCTACTCCCTAAGGAACGGGATGAAACAATGGGAGAACGCCTCAAAGGACTGATGTTGTATTCAACTTTCTCATCTGTTATAGGCAGTGTGGGGCTACTTATATAACCCCCACCGAGTCTCCAAGTCCCACAATAAGTAGATGTGAGACTAAACCACTGGATGTGGTAATTGGACCCTGGAGGGATCCAATTACCCATCTACAAATGACTCATATACTCCAACAAGAGGAAAGCGTACAAAAAAGAAAAAATAACTATGTCCTATTCACTTTCCATCAAACTATATCTAACACTTTCCCTCTATGGGAGTATTTATCTATCATGCCCAGCTTTGTTATTAACATCTTTCAGGCTCGAGGAAGTACCTAGGTAAGCATGTCTGCAACCTGCTCTGTTAAGGGAATCGTAGTGGTGTGAAGGCCTCTCTAAATCAAATCTCGACCAAAGTGGCAATCCACGTCCACTTGATGCATATAGACCACCTTGTGAAGATCACCATAGAAGAAGACATTCTTTCTATCCATATGATATAAGGGTCGTTCTATGTAAAGGGCTACAATCAATAATATCTAGAATGTCATCATCCTGAAAACTGGAGAGACGGTGCTGAAGAAGTCAACACCATAAATATTAGTGAAGCCTTTTGACTACTAAACAAGCATTGGATTGTGCTTCAAAGTGAACAACCAATTGCAGTCAAACACCTGGGGTCACTTCTAGTTTCATAAGAAAGTATGGAATAAGCATAACCTTAATTAGTGGTAGATTGAGTCATGGAGATCTCCACAAGCCCCTCAACAAGGGAGATTCACACATCATCAACATATACAAGCTTCCCTGGAGATACAGGTTGTATCTTCGGAAATGCTAGGTATCTTTACATAGTTGCCGTAAGGCCCCTCAACAGGTACTCCGGATTGGGTGGGGAGATCAAATGGCACCTGCCACTGTGTGAGCATAGGCAAGGGGAAGGGGAGCACTTGTTGTTCACATGCCATACTTAGCAGCTGTATAGAGGGAGATGCATATCATTTAGATTGATGCTAGAGGGGGTGCAAATTTTGCAGCCAAATTATCATTATTATTTGGACTAAAAAACCTTGTAAACAAGATTATGTGATTGTCGTAGTTGTATGTGATATGGGAAAACTAGGCAACATCTGAGTCAATTTTGAAGCATTTCTTCAAGCCTAAAGAGTTTATTAGTAAAGGGGAAATTTCACTCCCTGGGGATGACCGATGAAACCGGTGGTCTCTTATGTTTTATCCAACATAAGTCTTCAACATGGTCATTTTTTCAACAATAAATGCATTGGATTTGGTAACCATTTCCAGCAGTTCCTCTTTAAGTCCCCAACCTCATGGAGATGTAGAAGAACCACATCTGCCGCATCTAGAAGAAACTGCCAATACAACCGGTTGTGCATCAACAATCTCAATTATGGAAGGTATACTAAGTCGATTGAGCTTACTGTATGCCTCTGCTTCTTCAAAGGTGGGTAACAAAGTGCATCGTAAGTTGATCAAATGAAGAGCATGTAGGGACAACAACTGAGAGGAAGAGCATCATGACAAATTATCTACGACACTCCTGCTTTGGACGCATGCAAACAGGGCATGTAGCTGTACTTTTTGGTCAGTGAGACCCTTCAGCTGCGAATAGTATTGAGCCAATGGTATTCAATTTTTCTTTGGTGGATCACTCCATGGCAGTCTTGCAGAACATGATATGTGTGAGTATATATATACGTACATATATATATATATATATATGTATATGCCCACCAATGGACTGCCAGTAATGCATTGTGCCTGCCACCCAAAAGACCAGGTTCAAATTCCCCCTTGTGGGGGTTGTGTTAGGTAGTCAACAGCCATCGTAAAAAATAGTCGAATCTTTCAGCAATGATTTGAGCAAGAATCCATGTAGCCGACCCTACTTATAGTGGGAGAAGGCTTTGCCATTTTTAGTTGGCCCTGTTTAATTGTGGGAAAAGGTTTTATTGTTGGTGTATGTATCTTAGGGATTAATCACACATCTAATTAACAAACTCATAGTATATTATCATATTGACAAAACACGAGGATACACTGCTATGCAACCAAATCTTCACCGTTTTGTTGTCCTTCACTCAGATGGCATATTTGTATGTCCTTTCCTCATGTTCAACCTTCAATAGAAGATGCTCATTCTCACAGCTCTTCATAGACATCGTGAATATCCTTTACCATTTAGCATAGTTGGTCTGATCCAACTTGACAATCTGACTGACGAATGGGTACCGGCTAGTTGAATCCCTAACGGCCAATGTCTTTTCCACGTCTTTCTTGGTAGCCATGTTCTTTGGGATGAGCTTCCATATGCAATGTTTTGACTAATCACAGAGGTCGATAGACTCGATACATTTCAAGTGTCTGAATCCTTGTTTAGAAGTATGAAGATGATCCTATATTTGCCATGTCATGTTGGGAGGAAAAGAGCTTATCCGATGCATGTGGTGTTGATTGGAGGGGCTAGCATGGGTTGCACACAAGCTCAATAGGGTAGAGGTTGAGAAGCATGTGCACAAAAGTTGTGGTGTTGGAGAATAATGCATATGAGGGTTGGTGCGCAAAGGTTGGAGGCACTGAGAGCTAATAAGGTGGTGGGGTTGGAAGGTGATCTAATACCACATCAAGATGAAGAATAGAGGAAAAGAGAGTACGCTATTTAATAATAATCCTAGAGCTCTGCATACACGGGAAATGATACAACGAAATAGGAAAGGGTACGAGAAAGGAAAGACGATAAATGAACCATATTCACTTTCCATCAATATATATTTTAACAAAGCATGGGCCCCTACAATCATATAATTGTCTGTAAATTAGAGGCACAAATATAAGTTCTGAAGTAGTATTATTATCATAATCACTACACATGTTGATATATAGCAGCAACTAGCAACTAGCAACATGCAGCCTAGAGTTAAAAGTGGATTCTAAAATGGAAGCAAAAGCCATGAAAAACACCTCGTCAACAAGAATGAGGTGACACATGCAATAACTACTAAACAAAACCTATATATCAAAATATATAAAAAAACAAAAAAATATAAAGCTCTTCAATTAAAACTTGAATTTAACTCTTGAAACTTGTTTCAAATCGATTTGATTTACAATTAGATCTAAAATTTCGGAACTAACTAAAGAAACTTCTTCAAACAATATGAAGCTTTTAACTCTAAGAACTTAATACGTCAGCAAAGAAATGGTTGAAAATTCATTGATATAGGCAAATTTCAACAAAAGCAAAGGGTAGATTCCCTTATTTTTGTTGTTTTGCCAAATGACATGCAGTTTCAATAAAAAAACCACTGACACTTCAAACTGGCATTTCACTGAAATCCTGGAAAAACAAATAAGGTGGCATTTCGATTGCACTGAACTAGATATAAAAATTTTCGAGAAATTCAATCAATTTTCTCTAAAATTCGAGGTCATAAACCAAAGCCAAAAATCTCCTCCATTACCTAAGCTTCTATGTATCAAAGTGACGTCTTTTTCCTAATAAACCACTAATGTCGATGCAGGGTTGCGCAATTCAATTTGAATCAATCAGAGCAGTGAACAAAATATCATAATGGACTAAAGCAAAAGGGGCAGAACGATGAGGCTCAATCCTATAAGGAAACAACATTTCAAACGGACAAGCCTTTCACTCAAAGGGCTTCGGCGAGTTCAATTCATCAAATATTTGAGAGATAGCTCTGATAGACTAGTGACCAAGACACGAGTGCCACAGGAAAAAGTCAGAAGAGATCACAGTACTATAGCAAAACAAGAAAACATAGGAATATTAAGATAATATAGGTCATTCCCTACCAAAGATTTGCATCGCCCAAATGTCCTGAAAGTAGTGAAGATGCTCATAAAAAATTACTCTACAACTAAGCTCAAACATAATCTATACACATAATAAACTAAAAGGAAAGTCAGATGCACAGAAAACTCCATAGAGTTTGAGTCTGGAAGAGAACTACATACTACTGACGAAGGTAATTGGTGAAAGAAAAACATTAGTAGATAAAACTGACTTCACTTGCGCAAAAAGATGAAAGGATGTCAAGCAGTTACCTTATCCAATCGAATGAGTAGATCCTCAATAATCAATAATCAGTGTTAGAACAGATGCAGAAACTGAATTGGCTACGGTAGGAAAAGACGTCCATATCTCAAAATTCAAGGTGACACATCACATACAATGGACAATGGTAGAATGAGGAATTTGTTTAATGCTTAGATCACAAAGTTGGATGAAACTAATTACTTCAGATGGTCACAAATCTTCTTGATGTCATTTAAAGGACAGAGCAAGCTACATCTTCTCCTAGAGACAGAACCAGAGTACATGATATACTAATATGACACAAGGGATAAGGATAATAACATAGTCAACTTGTAATAGTCGATCGACTAGATCGAATATTAGATCTGAATATGACAGGGCCTTAAATGTCGGTTTTGGACACCATTTCGATGATCGACTGAAACAAAATTTCGGTCGAAATTCGACCGAAATTTCGATCATTTCGGTCATTTTTGTACTAGGGCCCCCCATATTTCGGTCATTTGACCATTTCGGCAGAATTTCGGTAACCTGTCGAAATCGAAATTCGATCGAATTTCGCCGGCGATCCAACTATTCCACCGACTAACCGAATAGTCAGCAGACTATTCACTGATGCTAAAATTTTTTGATTTTTTTGGGTCCAACTATCCTGGTATCACCACAACTATCAAAGCTCCATATATGTAACTTGTGAATTGGTCTTCTATCTTGGATTCTTGTTGATTGAAGATTATATACGTAAAAATATATAAATAATTAAAAAATACATGACCAAATAATTCTGAATAGTAGCTCGAATATCGATTATTCTTTATTTAGTGACCCCTCTTACTGAATACTGAATACAACTTTTGCAACACTGGTATAATATGTTCCTAGCTATTGATAGGGGTTACTCCTCGTATTGCAAATGAGATGGATCCATCATGATACAACTTAGAACAACTTAAAAGAATCATATTGCAGGCAATACATGTGAGTCATGAGCTTTATCCCTACTAAGACCTAATTCAGATTCGACGTGAAGACAAGACTATTGCATGGTGCTACTTACATTTGTAAAAATAAAAAATGATAATGTTGATTTACGCGGAATCCCTTGCTAAGGAGCGAGATGAAACCACGGGAGAAAGCTACTATGGCTATGTTTTTCTATTATGTTTCTCAAAATATACAAGATGTGTGAGATCTTTTATATAGCCCTGCCAACTCACTAACGCAACATGAAAATGAGAGTTAGGGCTAAAGTTAGAGTTTATCGTCTCTTTGATTAGAGACTAATTAAATTATGGTTAAGGTTAGTTGTTGTTTTTTGTCAATTTTGAGCATGTCGCAAATTTGAATTGTATTTAAATAATGAGATCACATGTGATCTCCGATTAGTTGAGTAATCAAGGGAGTCAATTAGGGTTTGTTAAAATAGGTAATGTTACTTTTTTTATTTGTAAACCACCCCTCCTATATAAAGGGGATGGTAGTCATTGTTTAAGGACAATTGAAGTTATACTAGAATCGGAGATCTCTCCATCTCTCTCCCCTTCCTTCTTCCTCTCCCCCATGCATCTTTATTCTTTCTCCACTAAAATCCCATGTTACAGAGTGTTTTCTTCTTCCTCCTCACCTTCGTTATTTTATTACTGTCCGAATTTTCTGTCTTCACCACAGTTTCTTGGAGATATTGAGATGACTTGGTTGAGTGTATTATTCCTCTAGGATGGACAATGTAGTGCTTGTCATCATCTACACTTGCATACACACTCTAATGCATACATATCACAGATAGGGACATTCATGACTCAATTATCTACATATTATGTCTCTCAATGAAACATTACAGGGCCAACATGAGCAGTTTACTTTTTATATATAAGTTCAAGATCGTAACAACTTGGACTGACAACCTAAAATATTTATTTGTTGAGATGTCTCAGATCCTAGACATGTGGATAGCTCAATGCTCTATCCATTACATTCTCCGTTCATAGAGGCAAAACCCTCACATCCCATAAGGGGTCCAGATTTGTAGATGGTGTATCTCTATATAGTCAGATCCCAACACTAAATACTAATCAAAAGTCTATTCCATATTTCAGACCTTAGCTCCATGGAACAATATGCTAATGCTAAAACATGAAGAATTGAAATCTTAGATCAAAACACTATGATGGAACAAGTCTTAAAAGCATGTTCGATTGATTGAATATCACTGAATCTCGAAAAGAATGTTAAGGTTAGAATGAATGTATAACAAGAATTCTTGGAATCCTTAAGGGGTCTTGATTGGTGCTAAGTTGACCATAGCCCAAAGTCTTATTTCTTCGGTTAATAAGATCGTATTCTCCTCTCTAATTGTCCTACCTCTCACTGCTTTCTAATAGTGAAAAAGTCGTTGACAGTATTTTTTAATATTGGGGAACCAGAGCCTAGGCCCTAGAGCATTTGTTCTTTTCTCCATACAGTGAAGAACAATCTACCCCTGCTAACCACGGATGTAATCCAATTATAGGCGAAGCTGGTACTTCTGCTCGTCTGTGTGTAATTGACTATTATCACATGATTGATTTTTACATTGATTTTTACAACGCTAAACTCAATGCAATTAGATTCGATGTTAACCCCCTTTTATATATCTCAGCCCAAAACTTGCAACCAAAAGTACAAGCAAGCATTGGCATTACCAATTGCTATAAGTTAAAATATTAGAGAGAAGTAGGTATACAAAGAGATGGAGAGAGGGACCTCTGTGCAAATGCCAACAACTTCCTTGACAGAGTCTCCGAATACGTCTTTCTTGGACAACTTTTCGATCAGATGGATCCGGAACTTCTCCGTCTCCTGCAGCAGAGCCAACGAAGATCAAGAAGTAGAAAGATGGGGAAAAAGAATAGTTGCCAAAGATGTGTGAAAGAGAAAGTTACCGCAAGAGCGAACTCGGGGATGGGGTCCGGGAACACGTACTCCGCTGCTTTACAGAGATGGTCCCTTTTTCGTTGGAGTGAAGTGGGAGGGGAGGAAGATGGGGAGGCGCGCAGTGGTGAAAGATGTGGCGGGGAAGGTGGGGTGAAACGGAAGCGGAAGGAGGGAGGAGAGATGAGGTTGGGCGTACGAGAAGAGGGGCCGTGGAGGAGAGAGCAGGGGCTGCCGCTGCTTGAACAAGCCATCGCCGCACTTCACGTCCGGGACTGGGAAGTGTCGTAGAAGCAGCAACTCTCTCGATGGGCACAGGAGGTTTCTCACCGAAATTATCCTCACGTTTGCAATTTTGGAAAATTAGCTCTATTGAATCTATCGCACACGTGGTCACGTTTACCATTTAGTAGGGATGGGCATTAGGCTGGGTCAACCCGAAGCCCGTCTCAAAAAGCCCAGCATGGCCCTAGCCTAATATGACATTGGGCCGGACCTGGGCCTAAAATATCGGCTCAAAATTACTTTGGGTCGGGCTTGGGCTTGATTCAGCCCAACCCGGCCCGGCCCAAGGCCCGACCCATTAGGGAGCCCGAGAAATAGCCCGACATAAGCTCGAGGAGTGGAGCCCAAGACCCGGACCAAGACCCCCTTCCTTTACGAAATCCCCTTTTGCCCCAAGTCCTAATCGGCTAACCCCCATTCCTCAATCGTGATTCGCGACCCCCCTCCCTCCCACTCCCAGACTCCTTCCATGCTCCCCACTTCGTAACCCTAGCCCTCGTCGGCGACTCGACAACCTCCAAGGTTCCGCCCATCGCCGGCCTACAAATGACAACCACGCCTTCGGTCCTCCCCCTCCTTCATCCTAGTATTTGTCCCCCCCCCCTTCCACCTTGCAAGTTGCGGAGGCACGACCCCTTCCAGATTCAAGCCCAGGCTGCCCTGCCAGGGCCCAAGTCCTCCACGGCTTTGCCTCCCTCCTCGACGACGTAGAGGCCTGAGGAGCCCACTCCCCATGACTACGATATTGCCCTCCCTACTGCAACGCCACCACTTAGCTATGAAGGTATAATATATGCAATGTCGATATTTTTAATCTTTGTCGTTGTATTACTTACCTAAACTTTTGGTCTATTTTAATGCCTTAATAGTGACCTTGGTATAGAGCCTGACCTATTTATTTTGCTTTTTATATGAATGCATCTAATTGTCATGAATTGAAAGAAATCTGTATATATCCTTTTTACAGAGTTGACTTATTTTTTTGTTTTACATAAATGCATCCATTTGGCATAAATTGAAAGAAAAACTCATATTTGAAAGGTGTATTATTCATTACACAATTCTATCTGGGGGAGAGTTTCTGGTTAGAAATCATCCATATAGTTACAGTTTTATTGCCATTTCACAATATTGGACATTTATTGCCAAATTCATCGGGTAAGTTGGATTTAGTTGTTAGACAATGATTGTATAATCTGGTTCAGAACTAATCTTACTTATCTAATTGTGTGCATGCCGAGGCTTGGGCCAGCCCGGCCCAAGACCGACCCAAAGGAAATGGGTCGAGCCTGGGCTTGGGCCGAACAATAATAGAATTTGCGGGCCTAGGCCCGGCCCAAGGCTCGAAATATTTAGATGGGATTGGGCATGGGCCCTTCAGGGCCCAGCCCATGCCCATCCCTACAATTCAGTAATTATCCTGTCAACTCTCGAATTCATAATTAATGAGAAACTCCGAATAATTGCTTCGTTTTATATTCATAATCCTCTGTTATTTTTAGTCTATTAATCCAATCAGACCTTTGAGTTATACCCCCCGCCCTAATCCAGGCTCGCCAACCAACTCTTCCCGCTTCTTCCTCCTCCAGCCCCCTCCCCACAGCCTATCGGTCACCTCCCACATCTTACCCATCACCTTTTCCTCCGTCCTGTCAAACCCATGACTCGCACACCTTCCACGATTCGCACGATGGAGAGCCACCCGTGGAAGGATCCCATGCACCCGATGCGCTTGGAGATGGCGTGATGGTGGAGGAAACTATAGATCACGTCGAGGCAGAGGTGGGAGCGGAGGTCGAGGGGGTGAGGATGGAGTCGAGGAGATGGGAGGGGGTGCAACAGCCGAGAGAGAGTGTTGATCTACTCCTCCGGGGCATCGACGGGTGTGATGGTTGAGGAAGTTGTTGGTCACATAGAGGCAGAGATGGGAGCAGAGGTCGAAGGGGCGAGGATGGATTCAAGGACATGGGAGGGGAGGTGCAGCAATGGATAGAGGGAGTTGATCTCCTCCTCCTCCGAGGCATCTGTGATAGCGTGGCAATCGTTGTCCTTCCTCCACCTCCTCTACATGCAATAGCGATTGTGATAGTAGCACAGGCGCCCCACTTGATCGGAGATGACACTTAGGTGGAGTAAGAATGAGGAAGAGAATGTGAGGGTGTGATTTGCAAATAAGATTGAGCATTAGGGGGGTTGTCTTTTTTAATAGAAACCATCAAATATCATGGACATTTCAAACGGAATATAACATGTGGTTATGTCATGTAAGAGTTAAGCATTATTCAGGGTTTCTCGTGTGATTATGAATTAGTGAATGTTCCTAGGGCAATTACTAAACTACTCGGGGGTTATGGGTGTAAATATCCCTTGAATGTTTACACCCATAACTATGTAAGTTTCATTATTACACATATATCCCTTTATAGTCACGAATTACACCTAGAAATCTGAATAGTTAACCATTACATGGCATAATCCTAAATTAATTTCCATCCATTTTTTCCATTAACTTTGACGGACACTGTCAAAGTTTGACAATTTTACCCCAACCCCCCCCCCCCACTCTATCCCATCGTCTAACTAAGGTCATCGCCACCGCGACACACAACTCCCTCTCCCTCTACAAGGACTTCA